>CM070009.1:49282729-49390916 GCA_036247105.1 Cirrhinus mrigala
CTACCAGCACAACCAGTGGAAGAAGTCACCAGCACCGGACTGCTCACTCAAAAACAGAGAACGTAAATATCACTTCCAAACCTCTTCCAGAGACCTTGGCATTGTTGTATATTATCGGTATATGATGTCACTTTCCCGTAGGAACACACCCCCTCAGCCAGACTGAGTGGTAAAAGAAGCACTTAGAATGGATTTAATAGGGAAGCTGCGAAAACGTGAGCAAAAAAAGTCCAGCACTGCTCTACATGGTGGTTGTTGAGCCTTGATACATTCATTAGCCAACAAATTTTAAATGTAAGTTATTTTGTATTAATGTGTCATTATGATGTGAGGTCCAGTTACCAGCATGACACTAAAACAGTTTATAGTAATGGGTACTGTTTACTTAAGTAGATGTCTGAGCCCATACATCTTTACTTTAACTTAAGTAAAAAAGTATAGTCAGTACTTCTACTTTTAATTTTTAAAGTATTTTTAGTATTTTTAAATGCGAGTATCTGTACTTCTATGCATCGTGAACAGTGAGAGTAATCTGACTGCTACAGTATTTTCTCCTTTTTATGTCTGTCTTCAGCTGTTAACGGCCTTTTACAGACTAAATATAATAATAACACAATATTTCCACACAAATGACATTTTGGAACATAAATGCAGTGCAGTGAATGTATGACTTTCACGGGCCACAGGGCAGTCCATATTGTCCAGCCCTGTAATAGGTGGTAAACATCCGTACAGTCTGCCCCCGTTGTTGCGGACTGATGACCCGGTAGTTTTTCCTTCTATTTCTTATCCTGACATAGTGAATTAATTTTGTTCCTTCGTTTTTTTCACCAAGCCTATACGCGAGTTCCGTTCAGTTCAATGCCATGTTTACACTCAGTGCCGCCGCAATGGCCGACTTGCGGATTGATGACGTAACGTGAAAACACTCTATAAATGGTAATTCTCAGATCGTGAAAAATGTGCAACTTACCCACAGCAATGCTTCGTTAACTCTGCTGTGGGCGGTCCCTACTCCACACGCTAAATCACATCACGCACCACATAGATGGCGCTGTCCTCATTTATGCAATCATTTAACATACCTCTTCACACCGTTATACAAGTGACTCGAGAATTGCGTGGAAGCGCCCAAGATCATAGAGGCAAAACGACTGACCTGTTCAGGACAAATGCAGGTCAGTTTCATCTGTAAACAGGCTGCTAAGAGTTGCTAGCAGTTTAATGCTTAACTAAGTAAACAAAGACAAAACTATAGCAGTAGTACTATAAACAAAACTAAACTAAATTACTATCATCACTCAAAATACTCAATGCTAAAGGACATCATTATTATCTACTGTAAAGTTACAGTAGTAATTTAGCAAACAAATGTTATGAAACATTGTTTTGTAATATGTTCGGAGCAGAGTATGTGAGCGGAGTGGAGCGGTGTGATTTTTAATGGAGTGAGGAACAGATATTTTAAAAGTCAGAACGTTGTGGTTTTCACTCGCTCCAAGAGCCCTCCAGCATCGCTCCATCACGAGTACATTTCATGACAATGACCCATTATATAACTGCATATTTAGCAAGAATTCACGTGTTAAACATTTAGCTAGCTTGATAGAGATAGATCGCTCACTTCAGTCTCACTGCAGTGGATGATGGCAATGGACATGAGCAGAAAGTTATAGTTTTCAATGAATTAGTTTGTTCCTTCAAGATACTGAATATTTTCAGGTGAAAGTGTGATTTAAACAAGTACAACACTTATTCACACACAATCGTTCATTCAAACAAACTTACTGTGCTACTTTATCTGTATCCGATTTCGAATGAGAAAGAATCTTTAAAAAATGCAGCGATCTGTAGGTAAAATAACTGACAAAACTGACGTATTGTTATTTTCATCACAAACATTTGCACTGCAAAAAGCAGTATTTATACCTTTTAATGCTGACAACCATGTTAGCTTGGCATGAGGAAAAAAGTTAGCACACAAGTGTTCCAATAAGCCACTTTATTTCTGTTATTTTCTTCTAATATACATTAGAAGCAGAAATGTGGTATTTCAAACATACTGAAATAGTTTAGACGTGGAGTGAAGGCGGAGCGGTGTTTCTGGTATCAGTGAGCGAGGAGTGGAGCGCGGAAACAGTGAACCCGGAGAGGAGCTGGAGCTGGAGCGGTTATTAAATGCCTGGAGCATGGAGGGGAAATTGTCGTCGCTCCGCTCCGCTCACATACTCTGGTTCAGTGGGAGCTAGGGCAGATAACAACACAACTCTTACAAAAATTCAAACCAAAACCCATGGTTACTATAGTTAAACCATGATAACCACAAATGAACAATGGTTTTGCTACACTAACCATAGTCTAACCACGATATGTGTAAAACCTGTGGTTGTAAATTAAAAACAGATTGTAATCAATCCGCCAAAAAAACATGGTTACCTGTCGCGGTTGTGTGTGTAAATAGGCGCACAAAGATGAAATATAACAATAAGTCTTTAATATAATCCACAATCTGTAAATTCAGACAGGAAGGGCAGGGAATTACACACCAACATAACTTTAAGATCGGATGAACAACACTGAACTGAATACAACATATAAAGGGGTGCTAATGATACAAGGACAGGTGAGGGTGATTAAATGATAATGACTTAACAAGGACAGGAACAGGAAAAAACATATATGGGCAAAGAAGGCAAAAACCAACACAAACAGTCCACAGGGGTGTGACATTATTTCCCCCTCCCGGAAGGCACAACCTCGCACCATAGAAGAAACAAAAACAAAGCAGTAGACGTGGGATGGTAACAGAAAGTCAGTGTAGCAGGAGGCTCAGGCAGAGGACGGATTTTCGGGAGGAGGACAACAAACAAAGTCCAGGGTGGTGACGACAGAGGGAGGAGCCAGGGAAGAGCCAGAAGGATCCAGGGTGGATCCGATAGAGGAGGGAGGAGACCCAGGCTGCAGCCATGATGGTGGTCCACGGCAGAGCCAATGGAGGGAGGAGCCATGGTGGAAGAAGGGCTGGCGACTCCAGGGGGGCGATCGACGGCGGTGGAGCCCGAGGCGGAGACGGACAGCCGATGATCCTGGGCGACACTGAGGATCTGGAGGGCCAAGGCAGAGCCCAAGGCTCTCGCGACCGAGGCGGAGATCTGGAGGTCCGTGGCGGAGCGGGAGCAACAGAGGACTGAGGCGGAGCTGGAGGGAGGGAGAAGCCCAATGGAGCCGGTGGGACGGAGCGACGAGGCCCAGCCGGAGGAGTGGAGTCCTGAGGTGATGGCGGGATGGCGACCGACCAAGGCGGAGACGGAGCGACGAGGGAGCCCGGGGGAGCTGGTGGGCTGACAGGCGACGGTGAAGACGAGGGAGCTGAGAGCCGGGGCGGAGCCGCGGGGTAGGAGGGCCGAGGCAGATTCCGAGACTCTGAGGCTGGAGGCGGAGACGAGGGATCCTCCAGCCATGACGCTGATAGAGACTGGCAGACCCGCGGCGAGCCCACCGCACAGATAGTGGGCTGAGGGTGAGCTGAGGGGCTGTCAGGAAACAGTGGTGGCAGAGCTGAAGCTGCAGGGCTGCTAGATGGCGATAACAGAGGGAGGGAGGGTGGGTGGGAAATTCAGGCAGGTAGACAGTTCAAGGCAGACAGATTGTTCAGGGCAGTCAGGAAGTTCCACATATACAGTAGTCAACATTTGAAGTGGATCACAAAAAGTTCATGAAAGTTGTCCTAAGAAAAGAACGGGTATTGTTTTGGTTTTAGGACATCTTTGATGAAAGGTTTTAATCCACTTCAAATGTTGACTACTGTATATCCTCAGAGAAATCAATTAAACCTTGTTCCATATGAAAATGTCCCAGATCCAGACATCACTCACCATCAGCGGCAGTGCAGTGGGCGGTGCTGTCCTCAGCACCCTCACGCCCCACTGGAACATCCACCGTCGCGGGCATTGCGGCCGGCTCTCGGACCTGGTCGGACTCAATAGGCTCAGGCTCCGTAGTGATCTCTCGCACTGTCACTCCCATTGGCAATGGCTCTGTCACTCTCGGCTCTGGCTCTCCATCCATGGTGGGCTCAGGCTCTGGCTCCGTGAGTCGGGGTGTGGGTTGGCTGGGCTCTGGGTGGGCCGGTGGGCCGGTGGGCTGGTTCTGGATTGGGGCCGGACACTCTTCAGACACCTGAGGATCCCTTCCCTCCAGCTCAGTCCTGTGGTGTCTGGGAGGTACACAGGGTGGCTGTAATTGGACCCAATCCAGAACAGAGAGTTGATGGTGGCGTTGTCCAGCCCTGACATCATTGCCAGCCCGCAGAACTCCCGGGCATACTACACAAATGGGAGATCTCTCCAGGCTAGGGCGGAGAAGCTAGCGGCTACTTCCATTTTTAATGGTCCAAGTCTTTAATAAAATCCACAATCGGTAAATCCAGACAGGAAGGCCAGGGAATCACACACCAACATAACTTTAAGATCAGACGAACAATACTGAACTGAATACAACTTATAAAGGGGTGCTAATGATACAAGGACAGGTGAGGGTGATTAAATGATAATGACTTAACAAGGACAGGAACAGCAAAGAGGGCCGAGAGAGCTCAACGCACTGCAACTTAAGAAAACACATGCAAACAGAAAAAAACGACAACAAATTAAGAAAACATCTTAATCAGTTTGACAACACAGGCGCTGCAAATCCCCGCAATGCAAACACAAATACGGAAACGTGCTGCAAATTCTCACAACACAACCAAACACAGAAACGCGCTGCAAACACAGAAACGCGCTGCAAATAGCACAGACCACAACAGAAATGTTTCAGGGGGACCTCAAAAAGTGACGAACCCAGCTGGGACCTGATTTTTATTATTTATTTTTTTATTTTTTTTATTCCGTTTCATCATCGAACAAAAAAACAAGGCAACATTGCACATTTCAAATTACAAATTCAACTGCAAAAAAGAAATAAATAAATAAATATCAGAAAGAGAAAACACACAAAATGAACACAAACATACCAAAAGAAAAACTAAAAACAACAACAACAACAAAAAGGAAATTCCAGGGCAGTTACATAAATTTGAAAAGCTTTAAATTTTGTTTTGTTTTTATGAGCTTATTTTGAGATCTCATATTAGAGAGGGTTTCAAGGTAAATTTTAAAATCAGTGTTACAAAATGTAATATATAAAGGTTTCTTCTGACTTACTTTTGACTTGTGAATATAAAAGTTTGCTAAGATAATTAAGAGATTTATAGTATAAACCAGTTTATCAGAAAAAGAGGGGTTTTGAAAACAAAGTAAAATATCATGAAAATTATAGCTGCTATTTGCAGTGCGTTTGTGTGTTTGCAGCGTGTTTCCGTATTTGTGTTTGCCTTGTGAGGAACTTAAATAAAATTGTTACTGCGAATAGAATATAATGAGGTGGTTGTTTTGCAAGAAGGTGGAAACAGTTCTGCTCATAACAGTAAATGGCTGATGGGAAAAGTGACAGGTACAAGAAAAACAGCAAACAAACAATGAGGCAGACAAAGTGAGATGCAGGGAGATATCATGGAAAATGAAGCAACTGAAAAGGAAAATGGAAGTGAGTGTGCAGTGAAGAGAGATCCTTTTTCTTATTTTGCATGGCCCAGCCTAAGGTTTTAAACATTTATTTAAATGTGATGGCCAATAGGGTTGTCCATGGTTTCAGAATTTGTTGTGGGTGTATGGGATGGCCTGGATGAGTGTGAGATTTCCTGGCCTGAAATTTGTCCCAGTCCGGGACTGCTCTACATGGTGGTTGTTTAGCCTTGATACATTCATTAGCTAACAAATTTTAAATGTAAGTTATTTTGTATTAATTTGTCATTATGGTGTGAGGTCCAGTTACCAGCATGACACTAAAACAGGTGATAGTAATGGTTACTTTTTACTTAAAGGAGTCATCGGATGCCCATTTTCCACAAGTTGATATGATTCTTTAGGGTCTTAATGAAAAGTCTCTAATATACTTTGATTAAAAATTCTCAATGGTTTTGTAAAACAACACCCTTTTTACCTTGCCAAAATCAGCTCTGCAAAAATCATCTCATTCTAAGGGGTTGTTCCTTTAAATGCAAATGAGCTCTGCTCACCCCGCCCCTCTCTTCTCTCTGTAGAAAGACGATCTTGTTTACTTTAGCCACATTTAGCCGCTAACCTTCCTAACTACCACGTTGTAAGGAAAGGCGCTCGCAAAGATTCATAAAAAACGCTTATACTCACTTCTGCTGTAAGTGAAGCTGGATCACGAATGATTCGCGCGAACATAGACGGATATATGTAGATCGGGAGGTGCATTCTATTCACAAACAAACTTAATCCACTGCACCTACAGCGGCTCAGATGTCGGGAGTAAATGACGACCACTATGTTCATTATTACATCCAGCAACACAACACCTCAATCGCTCAATCGGAGATATTCTTGTCTAATTTACATCCCTGCTCTGGCATCAAAACATGGAAAGTTACTGGACTGTGACAGCTGATCTGAGGTAAGAGCTCATGTCAATCAACTATTGTGGGAGCGGACTCTGTGGGTGTGATGGCACAACGACAGGCATCTGAGAACGGCTCGATTTGAAAAAAAGGATAGTATTTTTACAGATTAATTAAAAACCACTGCATGGATTTTTATCATTATAGAGTAGATTTGTACATACACTGCCAACACACATTAATGTTCAAACAACATGAAAAAGTGAACTTAGCATCCGATGACCCTTTTAAAAGCACGAACGATTAAGCTTATATAAGTGTGCACCGATGTGCAGATCAGCTGAATTAATCTGCTGTTAAAAATGAACCATCCATTCATCATATCATCATGCAAAACTAAGAATTAGAATAATCGTTAACGACGATCGGGTGCGGTTATCTAAATCAGAGAAAAATTAGGCGCGGGTGGGTGGCGGGCGGATAATTTATTTGAAGCTGCGGATTCGGGTGACGTTTGAGCTCATCCGCGCATCTCTAGTGCGCACATAAACCCGTCGGCTTTCAAGTAGCCTACTGGACAAGACTTTCGTGATAATGCACCGAGTCAGTGACATTTCCGTCAACTGTCTCTGGACTAGGACGGACTCTGGATATTTTCCGAGTCCGAAAGGCTTGAGTCTGAGTCAAGTCCGAGTAAGAATGCATCCGAGTCCGTGACAAGTCCGAGTCGCCTAAAAATTGTACTCGAGTCCTAGTACGAGTCCGAGTACCCCAACTCTAGCCATTTGTGTTTACTAAAAACTAACAAAATAAATGCAGTAGGTAACCAATTCTTCTGTTTTTCTCCTTCATTTTACGATTTCTGGACGAAATCGCTTGCCTGTGATCAAAGATAGTGAGAGCTGCTGTTGAGGAATACAGCCAAATTCATGCACAATTATTAGCTCTCCAACAACTTTAACTAAGTGTTGGCTACTGTAAACTAAGGAAAGGACTAGGTAATTGGTAAATCTGATAAAAACAGACAAATTATCCAAATTGATTACTTTTCTAAATTTCTAACTAATGTTTTCAACTGTTAATCCTTGTGAAACTTTTAAAGCATGCAGGTTAACTTTACAGTAGCACTCAACACTGATTACTGTCAGACTTACATTCACTTGACTTAAGATTATAATAATAATTTTAAAGCACAACCACCAAAAAATCAGATTTTAGCACCTAGGTTAGGTTAAATACAGATTTAAAATCAGAAGATATAGTTTAGTAGCTACGATACCATTTTTAAAATCAAATCCTTGCATAGCTATGACTGGAAACACTGGCATCTAACAATGCCTTGGGGGGAAAAACAGTTAATCTTAAAAAATAAAGCATATACATAAACCCAAATATGGAAATCAATCAGTTATTGTATAAGCATGTGTCCTATTTTGTGTCCTAAACTTCTGAAACATTTTGTCTCATATTTTAGAGCAGTCAATGCAATTTGGGAAAGAAATTAATCAAATCTGTGTGAAAATATTCAGATGTAACCCCTTTGTGATTTTCATAAGTAACAGTAATTTAACTATACATTGTTTCTCAACAACTGTAACCGATAAGTTACAATTATTTTGTAATTAAATGATGTAATTCCATTACATGTAACTAGTTACTAGTTAAGTTTCAGCCCCTAACACTGTCACCAAGGCATCGATATGTGCAACAAACACTTGCAATACAAAATACCATTCATAAGCTGAAATATGTGCTTTCTCTCTCTCTCACACACACAGCTTGACATGCTGTATGTGTAGGTCTACAGTATGTACTTTGAGCACTGCTGTTTATTGGCTAATTTGGAGCCAAATTTCTTTTGATTTTTGATACATTTGTAATTTTGAAATACATTTTATTTTTTTATGAATTTGGCTTTAATCAAACTTACCAGTTGTTAAATTTTCTATTTTGTGCTGGTCGGTTATGACCAACAGATAACATTTAACTTCTAGCAAAAACTGGAGAGAATTGCGTGGGGCCGAGGGGCTCCTCTCCTAACAGATATAATCTCACTCCAAACTTTTTCTGAAACTTGAGAGCCCTGCCTGTCACTAAAAATCTGTGACTTCTCCTATAAAACTTTTTTTTTTATTTTTTTTTTCGTGGTAAACTTCAAAAATAGTTAAATCCAGAAGTACTGTTTAGTGCAAAACATGTTGACAATTAGCAGATAGGCTGTCGATTCATTAAAAAGTTTTTTTTTTTTTTTTTTTTTTCTAGAAAGTTGTTTATTTAGCATAGTGAAGCCTCTTCATTCAGAAGAAAAAAAACAAAACAAAACAGCCAGCTTTTTCGGCTAATGGTTGCAGACTTGCCACTTCTAGTGGCTTTGCAATGTGTTCCTTTAGTCCATGGCTGCGTCCGAAACTGCCTACTTCTCTGAACGTCCGAATATGCCTACTAACCTACTATATAGTAGGCAAAAAGAGTATGTGAAGAAAGAAATACGTGAAGAAAGCTAAAAGAGTAGGCGAGAAATCCCCGGATGTCCTACTGCTTCAGCCCAGATTCTGGAGTGTTCATCGATGGATACTTTTCAATCCCAAGATTCCACGGGAGAGCAATACGTCATCATCGAATGTGATTGAGAACTGCGACGAGGGTGTTTACAAATGTCAGTATTAGAAACCAAAACACGGTTCCTTGTGTTAAAATCATATTTGTTGACCTACTAGTAAGGTGTAAAGACGTTAAACAGCATAGCATATTTGTGATTTTGCTGTGAAAAGACAATTTATTATGTATATCGAACAGTAGAGCTCCAGTACGTATGTCTCCAAAGTTGATTTACAGAAATCATATACATCTTAAAGATGATTATTAAATGTCTATTTAACACCTGACAGGAAAATGTTCTAAAAGAATTGCAGATGAGCACATCACAACATAAAACATACATTTGAGTGAGTGGTGTACCTTACGTGTGCTTATTATGTAGAATTCACTGTTGCCAATACTGCTTTAGTTGAATGCAAGTAATGTAAATAAACACATGTACATGAAGTAACTAAATATTTTATTTATTTCATTTGTCCATAATACTGTTGATATATTGAGGAGCATTTGTGTTGGATAAAAAGTCAGTTAACACATCAGCAACTACCTCAACATGTAAATGTAGTAGAAATCATATAAAGTAAGATCATTTTGTTACTTCTAATACAGAGATCAAATGATATTGTGCTGTGACAGTTTTGTACTATATTTGTACATTATATTCATTATATACATATAATTATAAAGCATTAAAAAATGTTATTGTTTTTGTTATTTATAAGCCTCTGTGATGAAATGAGAGAGAAATTCAACAAGAAAAAGGAAAACAGATCTATGCCAGGTTTGTGTGTGAATGAAGAATTTTGCACATAAAATAAAGAAATGAATAACACATTCCAGAAATAACGTTTTGGGTTTTCGTAATAAAAATAATTATCGTTAAGGATTAACCTGTGGGTCATATTAGTATTGTTAAAAATACAAAAACTTAAATCAAACCAAAATGTATTGGTTATACAATAACAATAAAAGGGCAGCTGTTTTTTTAGCAAGACTACAAAATGAGCAAATTTTATAAACGTCAAAATGTTTACAAATAGATTAAACCAGGTGCTCATAACTTTTAAGCTGTTGCACTTGTTTTAACATCATAGGTCAGATGATAACATCAATGGGGGCAGCCGTGGCCTAATGGTTAGGGAGTTGGGCTTGTAACCGAAAGGTTGCGGGTTTGAGTCCCAGGTCCGGCAGGGATTGAAGGTGAAGGGAGTGAATAACCAGCGCTCTCTCCACCCTCAATACCACTCCCCGGGTGCCGCAGCGATAGCAATATGGCTGCCCACTGCTCCGGGTGTGTGTGCATGTCTGTTCACTACTCACTACTGTGTGTGTGCACTTGGATGGGTTAAATGCAAAGCACAAATTCCGAGTATCCACACGTCATGTCATGTCATGTCACGTCCTTTCCTTTCCTTTCCTTTAACATGGCGGATCGCATTCATACTCAACGAGATTTGGCTGTTGAGTACCTACTCTTTTAGCACTTTTTACGTAATAACGGGAGAAGGTCCTGGCTGCAGCCTGCAGAACAGGGTGGAGTTGCATGTGGGGCAGGGCTACATGTGTCGCCCCGCCCACAAATTATATCATTGGTTAATGACGCCAACGCCCTCACCAGGATTTTATTTCCACTCGTTTGTCGCTGCGTTGGTGAGTAGTTGAGCTACGAGTTTTGTCTTATTTGATTAGTTGTAATGTTTGATTACAACATTGCGTTCATTATGTCACTAATGAGCGATTGTATAAGGAGACGTGAAGTAGTTAAAATAAGACTGCCCTCGTGTAAAGTCATTCGCTAGTGCAGTGGTTTCCAACCTGAGGCCTGCTCCCCTTTTAGCACGGGAACTCGTAAGCGTTTAGAGAAAAAATATGGATGTATAAACAACTTTTTTAGATGGCTTTTAAGAATGATTCAAACGGTCGGCAGCTAGTAAACATTGTTTCCGCATGGCATTAAAAATCATTAAAAGTCATTAAATTGATTCTGCGAAAATTAAGGCCTTAAATGGTATTAAAAGTCATGAAATGTAATTTTACAGGCATTAAACAATTTTGGACATTTTAGAAGCAAAATATTACCAGTTTATTTTGAACATAACACTTTCATAATTAATAACTTTCTAATTCGCTTTTGCAAGATACCTACATTGGTGATACACACGAGGAACCAATTTAGTAACTGCTTCCGGTCGGTGCGAAATTGCCGTAACGCCGGATGTTTAGATAAAGGCGGTGTGGAATGCCTCTGGAACGTAGTAGAAGGGAGGATCAATGTTAACCCAAAAGGTTTGTGTGTGTTGGTCTTGTTTTTTATCCTGGAGGGAATGTGTGTGTGTGTGTGTGTGTGTGTGTGTGTATTATTACATGTTAAATGTATGTGGTAACAACGAAAGACACAACAGGTGGGCCTCTGCTAATAAAACAGCGATGTTAAACTGCTGTTTTGTATGACCAATAAAATGAAATACTCAAACTGCATTATCTTCATGTTCTTTGAGTTTATTCCTCTTCATATATTGTTTAGTCCAACGCTTTTGGACTTCTTTAACATGCGGTAATCTCTATATTTTATCTCTACATGTACACATAATTTATTGTGAAAGGTTTTGTTATCAGAACAAAGCAATAGCTGTCATGTAGTTCTTATAAAAATGGCACTTTATCAATTCATAATTCTAAGACAACATTTTCAAAGAAACTTTAAGTGTTGAGTTGGTGACAAAAAAAATACATTAAATACAAGTAAATGTGTAAATAAAAATAAAAACCCATAAATTTAAATTTGCAAATAAACATTAATTGTTGCGATATACAGTTCTTAATGCACAAAGATATGACAGGTCGAAAGCAGGAAGTGGATGTTTGCTTAGAAATAATGAAATTTTGCCCAAAATTATGAATGAAAACATAATGTATTATGTTTGGTATAGATTAATATTACGTGTAGATAATTAACAAATTCATAATATATTGTTTATTTTTGTATGTAATAATGTTAATATCACGAATGATATTATATATATATATATATATATATATATATATATAGCTTCAGCTGTGCTCTTAACCGTATTTCCTGTTTACAGAGGTGTCTACATCATTACATGTCATTAGCCAACTGAACCATTTATTAATATCACATGTAGATAATTAACAAATTTATAATATATTGTTTAATATTTTATATGTAACAGATATTTAATATCACGAATGAATCGTAGCTTGAACTATGCTCGTAACCGCATTTCCTGTTTACAGAGTTGACTACGTCATCGCATGGCATTAGCCAATGAAAGCATTTGTGGGCGGGGCGATGCGTGTAGCCCCGCCCCACGTGCAGCCCCGCCCCATTCTGCAGCCGGGTATACTTGAATAACGGTTTCAAAACGTTTCGAAATTTCAGCGGCAAAACATTAAACCAGCGTCTATAATTTTTACCTGCTCTCAGATCAGTTTCATCAATTTGTGGACATTTTTAACAAAACATTTGAGCAATTAAAAGAATGAGAAGTAGGTAATTGTCTCGTACTGGCCTCTATATAGAAGCTGTCCATAAACATAAAGCAAGCCCTGCAAATTAATATAAAATATTAAAAAAAAAACAAAAAAAAAACACATATCATACAGACACTTCATATTTATTAGTATTTTATTATTTGTATTGCATTTAACGTAGTATACTTTCAATAAAACATTTGCAATGAGCTTTAAAAGCTGTTTTTATGCATGTTTTAGCCTGAGTTTTTGTTGCATTTACACATTTTTGACCAGCAGGTGTCACCAGCGTGTGGAGTTTCAAGCACATCAAAACAATTAATAATTTTGCAAAGCAATTAGTTCAGTTGATTCAAAGCTTTGAAAAGCTTTCCCTCCGTCCCAATGTTTATATTATCCATCCTAAATAGTATGTGAGATTACAATAAGTGTGTCGCAAAGCATAGTATGCTTAAAAGAGTGTGTCAAATGTCCCCGGATGGTCTGATATTTCAGGTCAATTTTTGAAGAGTGGATCTGTGCACACTCTAATGGCTAATACTGACCACAATTCATTGCGCTTTGTCAAATGTCCAGAACTACAAACACGAATAAAACGTTAAAAAACTACAAACCGATGTGCGCGACCGATGGTTAGGTAGAAATGTTTAACTGTGACAAGATGATTGACAGGCCAGTTTACTGTGAGATGCAGTTGTGTGACATGATAGTATGACCCAAAGCTCACCTACTCTTCTACTACACACTCAGTGTGTACTTTTTCTTCACCAAAAGAGTACATACTTTAAGGGTGTAGTATAAGTAGACACATTGGGACGCAGCATCTGTTTCTCCCATTACTAGTCCATGTGTTCTGTTCTCATTGGTTCATTGTCCTGTCATGTGGTTTTCAGTTCTGTTTGTTCATTGTTCCTGTTCATTAGTTTTGTCTTGTCATCGGTTGCTTTCTATCATGTGTTCCCTATAGTTTTAGTATAGTTCCCTATAGTGAAGCAAAGCAATGAAGATTAACAAATAATGAAATGGTTGATGTTCATAGTAATTTATATAACTTTAGTTCAGAAATCTATTTTGATACACTAATGACTTCTAATGACACGATCAATTTTACCAGGGATGAACTGCTGAACATTCGGCAGAACACACCACAAAATCTTCTACCGGTTTTCGACTATTCAGACGTCTTGCTAAACATTGTAGTTGGTGGAGCAGCAGCGCTGATCAAAGGCTTCAGGACACGCAGACGGGGAAGCGAGCCGACATTAAACTTATGCTGTGTTTCCACTACAGCGCCAAAACCACGCGTGCCGCCGGCAACGCTACAACGCCACTGCTTTGGGGCGTGTGAACTGTAGGGCAGAGCACGCTTCTGTTTACACCCTGTTTGCCTTTTATCTTCTACTTTTAAGGCCTGTTTGCAAACTAAACACTAGCATGAAAGCATGCAAAGTGCATTTACTTTTGAATGAATGTAACCCTAATGCAAAAATTAGGGTTTCAAACATTTTTCAAAATGTCATTATTGTTATTATTGTTATTAGTACGACTCAAGGAAGGAAGTCACTGATAGTGAATACCTTTTCAGTAACAAACCAGTTTTATCACTAATATTTTAATTTCTAGAATTTAACAACATGCAGAAAACTGTAAAAAGGAAGAAGTAAAATTAACAGTAATGCAAAAAATTATAGCAAATGTGGTTTGAGCAACAATATGCAGTTCTCACACTGAAGAACATGTTTCACAGCCGCTGTTGTCTGGTTAGTGGTTATGGTTTGGCAGTTCATAGGAAATATAGAAGAAACAGAGTTCAACACAACACCAGTAACAGTCTGTGCTCAGCTCTCGAGGGAAGATTCAACTGATTGAGGCGTTTACAGAATGACTGCAGGTTAAAACTGCCTGAGCTGATCTCAGTTCTCACACTTCTCCATTATGACTGACATTGTGTCACTAAATAGCAGAATTTAAACACTCAGTCAGATCAGAGGAAGTGAACGACCACAGGAAGGGTGGATAGTGTTTAAAGAAAGAGTTGTGAGCATATAATGAAGAGGAAGACTGACAGAAAGAGAAAATGGATGATAAGTGTCATTTGTGTCTGCTGGGACTGATCATTCTCTCTTCACTTCTCACAGGTAAACAAATCTCTGTTTTCTCTACAGACATTCAGTGGGATTAGTCTGAAAAAGAGTTTGTTTGAAAATGATCGTATGTGATTTCAGCCTCACTCATATGTTCTTGTGTTTCAGGTACCAGTGGAGTGGATGATGCTCATGTGTTCATCAGTTCTGGTGAAAATGTTCGTCTGCCCTGTAATAATGATCTTCATGATTGCAACTCAACATGGACATATAACAGTCATTCAGCAGCAGATGAACTGATTACTTTAGGGATAAAGAATAAAGACATCGAGAGACATGAGAGACTGAGTCTGGGGTCTGACTGCTCTCTGAACATCAAGAACGTCATAAAAGAAGATTATGGACTTTACAGCTGCCAACAATGGACAGATGTGAATGGACGACACCAAAAACAAGGAACTGATACACGTGTTCATCTACATGTTCTTCATGGTAATTTCACGATTATATGGTCAATTGAATTTTGTAATTTAAACTCTCATGATGATTGAAGAGTGTGTGATTTGTGTGTTATTTTGTGTTTCAGTCTCTTCATCATCCTCACAGACTGAGATCAGTGCAGGCAGCTCTGTGACTCTCTCCTGTCAGTTGTATTCATATTCATATTCATATACTGGAGTCTCTTGTGATGATTGGATCCGTTCTGAGGGAATTCAGCTGTTCTGGGTGAATCAGGCTGGTGTTAATCTGACAATGTCAGACACCAGATATCAGATATCAGCTCCAGGACTCTGTATCATCACTCTGACTACAACACTCCTGAATGAAGATGACAACAGAGAGTGGAGATGTGAAGTTACTCACAGAAATCAAGTCAAGACCTCAGTCACATATACTGTCAAGATTTCAGGTGAGAAAACAATCTCATCAATCATTTTAAGTCCTCATAATATCAGTGACACTAAGGACTATTAGTATCATTGAAGCAGAACAAACCGAGGCACTAAATCTTCTTTCAGTCTGACAGAAGAGAAACTCAAAGCACTGCTGCAAACTAATGTATACTCAAGTGTAACAGTCCTAAAAGAGCTGCTGTAAATAATCAAGAAACTGAAATGTGACAGCAAAAAGTTTTTTTTATTTTTTTTATTTAATGTGATGATCAAAGTTAGCAGGACTTAGAATATGACCATTCAAGCTAAACTTAATGTGAGTGTTGAACATAGTTTTTTTTTTTTTTGTGTGCAAACTGTATTTATTTGCAGTGTTTCAGAAAATAAGTCAAACCAGGCTGAACTTATATTGCTGAGAGAAACACAGAGAGAGAAAAAAGTTGGACTGGTGTATAAATCACATTGTATTATTACATTCAGAAATAATGTAAAATATTGGTAAATAAACCAAAAGAGACCATTTAACTACATGACATTATACTATAAAACCAAAACTAAAAAACATCCCTGTTATTGCACAAGGCTCCGTTTTTATAATTAGCCTTTTATGTGTTTTGTAATAAATTTACACAACTTTTAATGTATGCAATGATATGAATCCATTAAATGACAACACCATTTGATCTAAATGTATCAATTTAACTAAAATATTCAGAATATTATTCCCTATAATGCACAAGGCTTTTTTTTTTTTTTTTTTTTTTTTTTTTGTTGATTATTTTTATATATGGTACTAAAACTATATGTCTTCTTAAATTCATTAAAGATATCAAACCAACTGTAAAATATTCAGAATATTATTCTCTATAATGCTGTTGGAAATTTTTCTTAGAGACCAGGAGACGTTTTGGATATCTTGAAGCAGAAGTTTCTCTTTATTCAGATACTTGCTGCGTGGCGCTGCAGTCATCAAAAAGTCGTCCGACAAAATCTCAGCACAGCAGAGTATATAGGTTTCAAGGGGGAGGAGTACATAGAGGTGGAATCAATCTAAACAAAGCATGCAAATGTGGTATAGGAAATCAGCCCAGTAACAGGTTTTTCCCAGCCTTGATCTATTTAGAATACAAGTGTCATTCAAATGCATAGGTGCTAAAGCAAAAGGCACAACTGTACCTTGAGCTTAGAATTCACACTTAACTTGGGAAACCTGCCAGATGTTCAGCTGGACTGCCTGCTCTTAGAATGTCACAATATACATAACTTTTTAGTTCATGTTGTTATATTGGAACCTAGCATAGGATCAGCATAACAGATTCTAGAATTTGTAATCCTTCAATGCACAATGCTTGTTTGTTTTCTGATTATATCTTTATTATTTTTATATATGGTACTGAAACCATATTTTTGATATGTTTTATTATACTGAACCCACTTAAACTCATTAAACTTTGCCACTGTTTAAGATAAAAGTATCAAACCAACTGTAAATTATGGAAAATATTATTCCTTATGATACACAGGGCTAATTTATCAGAATATGCCATTAGAATTTTTCCATATTAAAAGCATATGAAGAGTTGAAATGGGAAAGGCTTTAAGTGCCGTCTGAAATGTTCTTCTGAAATGAGCATCTGTGTCACACGTCCATGTTTAGTGTAACGAAGTGAAAGACGTGAGAAGCAGACAGATCCATATGCAAAGATTTTATTTAGATGAGACTGGGTCAAAACAGCAGGCAGGGTCGAACAATGGCAAACAGGTATATAAGGACAAAACACAAGAGTGTTTAACTTTAACTTTTAGTGATTTGATGGCGCCGGTGAGATCGGCTGCCGTCGCAACTGCTCCGACCCCCTTTTATCGTTTTTTTGTTTTTTAAGTTAGTTTTCAGCGTTTTTAAGCCGGCTACATCAGCACCATTGGGTACATTGAATATGATAGAGACACTCTTGTTTCTATTGGTGTACAATGTACTCACAATTCGACGTTTGTAACTCCGGAACCGAGCTGGCCGAGTGAGATCCGGAGGGAGAACAAAGGACGCGACGCGAAGCGGCGGCCCCGTGGGAAACGAGCCGGCATCAGGAACAGGCTGAGAGCCCGTGCACACCGCACTCCTCTGCCTAGCATCCTGCTTGCCAATGTCCAGTCACTGGAAAACAAACTCGATGACCTCAGGGCCAGGGCAAAGTTCCAGAGAGACATTCGGGACTGCAATCTCCTCTGCTTCACCGAGACATGGCTGAACCCAGCGGTGCCGGACCACGTCATCCAGCCGGCAGAGTTCTTCTCGGTTCACCGCATGGACAGGACACGGGACTCGGGGAAGTCAAGGGGAGGCGGCGTGTGTTTAATGGTGAACAACAGCTGGTGCAACAGCGCAAGCGTTGTTCCTCTTGCACGCTCCTGCACACCCAACCTGGAACTACTGACCATCATGTGTCGTCCTTTTTATCTACCTCGGGAGTTTACATCGGTCATAATCAGCGCCGTTTATATTCCACCACAAGCAGACACGGACACTGCCTTATGCGAGCTGCATGAAGCACTCACACAGCGCCAAGCTCAGCACCGGGACGCTGCGCTCATTGTGGCGGGGGACTTTAACAGTGCCAACCTCAAACGCGCAGCACCGAACTTTTATCAACACATCACCTGCCCCACCAGGGGTGATAGGACACTGGACCACTGCTACACTACAGTCAAGGACGCCTACAAAGCACAATCTCGTCCACCGTTTGGGAAATCTGACCACGCCGCCATCTTCCTCATGCCAAAATACAAACAAAGGCTAAAACGGGAAGTTCCGGTTCAGAGGGAGGTCACGCGCTGGACGGACCAATCGGTGGCCGCGTTACAGGACGCACTTGATGACGCTGACTGGGACATGTTCCGGAACAGCTCCAATGACATCAACGTGTTTACGGAAGCGGTTGTGGGATTCATTGGGAAACTAGCGGATGATACCGCACTGAAAACTACTATCAGAACGTTTCCCAACCAGAAGCCGTGGGTGGATAAAACCATCCGCGACGCTCTGAGATCTCGCACCGCCGCCTACAACGCGGGACTTGCGTCGGGGGACATGGTCCCGTACAAGGCAGCGTCATATAACGTGCGGAAGGCGGTGAAAGAGGCGAAGCAGCGCTACGGGAGGAAACTAGAGTCACAACTCCAACAGAACAACTCTAGGAGCCTGTGGCAGGGACTAAGGACAATAACGGACTATAAAGCACCAACATCCGGTATGATGAACGCGGACGTGACTCTGGCAGACGAGCTAAACACTTTCTACGCTCGCTTCGAGGCTGCAGCCAAAGACGCTAAGGATGCTAATGCTAGCGGCGCTAACGGCTGCAGACATGAAGACACTGCCAGCACCGGAAACACGTTCATCATCTCCGAGCATGACGTGAGGAGAGCCTTCAAGAGAGTGAACACCAGGAAAGCAGCAGGACCAGACGGCATCTCAGGTCGTATTCTCAGAGCCTGCGCAGACCAGCTAGCACCTGTGTTCACAGAGATATTCAACCTTTCTTTATCTCAGTCGGTGATCCCCACATGCTTCAAAGAATCCATCATTGTTCCTGTCCCAAAGAAACCTCATCCTGCTTCCCTTAATGACTATCGCCCTGTAGCCCTCACCTCAGTAGTGATGAAGTGCTTTGAGCGACTGGTCAAAGACTTCATCATTTCTTCTCTACCAGACACACTTGACCCACTACAGTTTGCTTACCGTCCAAACCGCTCTACAGATGATGCCATCTCTCATCTCCTCCACACATCACTCACTCACCTGGACACTAGAGGGGGGAATTATGTTAAAATGCTCTTCATCGACTACAGCTCAGCATTTAATACCATAATTCCCTCCACACTCACCACCAAGCTGGAACATCTGGGTCTCAGCTCATCTCTGTGTCAATGGATCTGTAACTTCCTAACTGGCAGACCACAGGCAGTAAGGATGGGCGGACACCTCTCAGCCTCCCTCACTCTCAGCACTGGAGCCCCCCAGGGTTGTGTTCTGAGCCCCCTGCTGTACTCTTTGTACACATATGACTGTGTGGCCACTACTAGCTCCACCACCATCATTAAGTTTGCTGACGACACCGTCGTGGTGGGCCTGATCTCTGATAACAACGAGACGGCCTACCTGAAGGAAATTAGAAATCTGGAGAACTGGTGCCAGAGGAATAACCTCCTTCTAAACGTCAGCAAAACAAAGGAGCTGATAGTGGACTTCAGCACTAAGCAGGAGAGGAACTACCAGACACCCATAATCAACGAGAGCCCAGTGGAGAGAGTGAACAGCTTCAAATACCTCGGTGTTCACATCACGCAGGACTTGTCATGGTCCTGGCACATCAACACCGTGGTGAAAAAGGCCCGACAGCGTCTCTACCACCTCAGACGCTTGAGAGACTTCAGACTGCCCTCCAAGGTGCTCAGGAACTTTTACTCCTGCACCATAGAGAGCATCCTGACGGGAAATATCTTAACCTGGTTCGGGAACAGCACCATGCAGGACAGACGAGCCCTACAGAGGGTGGTGCGATCAGCTGAGCGCACCATCCACACAGAGCTCCCTAACCTGCACTCGATCTACAGCAGACGGTGCTGGACCAAGGCCAGGAAGATTGTGAAGGACCTCAGCCATCCCAACAATGGACTGTTCTCTCTGATGAGGTCAGGAAAGCGATTCCGCTCCCTGAAGGCCAACACAGAGAGACTGAGGAGGAGCTTCTTCCCACAGGCGATACGGTCTCTCAACCAGTACATCACACAGTACTGATCCGTTTTGCACATCCACACACATTTGCACTACCCATTTGCAGTTGGGAGAAGCCTGCGCGGGGATAAATGAGTGGAATTTACATACCATTTATCCCCTGTATGCCTCCTACCCACTTCCACTTATACTGCACTGCACAGAACTTCTTAACTTTTTATTTATTTATTTATTTATATAATTCATCTATTTTCCTTTTATTCTGTTTCATTTTTATTGCTAGCTTACTTTTTTAAATTATATTATATTATTATATTTATATACTGTACTTATTTTTCATATTCAACTTCTATTTTGCCGTTTTACTTTTACTTAAATTGTTTTACTTAACTGTTTCTTAATGTGTCAATTTGTTGGGGCAGTCGTGCAATACATTTCACTTCATGTCGTACCGTGTATGTATGTGAATGTGACAAATAAAATTTGAATTTGAATTTGAATTTGAGTAATCCACGACACAAGCAAGGGTCGATCAATGATGAACATAATCCAAAGGGCTACGCAAAAGGGTTAATCCGATAAACAAGCAAGAGTTTCAAGGCAGGCAGCAAAACAGACAAGACGAGATGGCGTGGAAACAAGACTTGAACAAGTAGAAAACTTAAAAATGGCTCCATACGGTTGCTAACACAATGAGAAATGCAATACAATACTCAGAAAAAAACAAGAGGAAATCCAAGGCTAATATAGTGTGCTTGATTGGTTAAAGCAGTGTGTGTCATCAGCACAATGAATGATGGGAAATGTAGTCCAGGGTTTGGTGTAACAGTCTGTGTAATGTGAAATGTCAGTAGGATGCACAGTCGTCCTCTGGTAGCAGACAGACCGGACAGGATTCATGACATTTAGGTACAGTACTTTCACATTAATGGCAATCAATATTTTATTTTTCTTTGCTATTAAAATGTTTAAGATCAGTGTTACAAAAGCTAATATATGATGGTTTGGTTTGCTTTAATTTTTTTTTTTTTTTTTTTTTTTTACTTATGATTATAAAATTTTGATAAGATAATTAACATATTAATAATGTAATTTTGTTTATCCGAAAAATATGTGTTTTGAAAACAAAGTAAAATATCATGAGGTTCTAAATTAATGGCTGTGTTTCATTTTTGTTATGTCTGTTTCAAAGTCAACCCACTTTACCTTCCATACTGTGGTTTTATTTTTGTGTTATATGTCTTTTTATCATTTTTTTTTTTTTTTATTTATACTTACAATATGTTGGTACCTTTTACATTGTTCTGCACTAGAAGATTTTGTCAGCAAAACAATTTCCCTGTCGACAAAAAGGTCCTTATATTTCTGATTCTCTAAATTATATTCCTTGCGCTATATACAAAGCTTGTTTTTATATTATTATTTTGCTCTTTTTTCATCTATTGTACTGAACGGATATAAATCCATTAAACTACAACAACACAGTTTCCGCTAAAGGTTTTAAACCAACTGCAAAATAATATATCGGTATATGATATATCTCTACATTTAATTTACAGTTGGTTTTATTCCTTTAGCTGAAGTTTTGTTCAAGATTAATGGTTTAGTACTGTATATTAAAAAAAAAAAAAAAAAAGGACAGTTTAATAATCAGAAAAATAAGCTTTGTGCATCATGCAGAATAACATTCAGAGTAATTTACAGTTGGTTTGATATCTTTAGATCAAATGGTGTTCAAGTTTAATGGATTTAAATGGGTTCAGTACTGGATAAAAATCAGGTTCATAATCTGAAAAACAAGCCTTGTGTATTATAGGGAATAATATGCAAAGATTTTTACATTTGATCTGATACCTCTATCTTAAACTGTGGGAGAGTTTAATGAATTTAAGTAAGTACAGTATCAGAAATGTGGTTTCAGTACCATATATAAAAATAATAAAGGTGTAATCAGAAAAAAACAAGCCTTGTGCATTATAGGGAATAATATCTTTGGATCAAATGGTGTTGTCATTTAATGGATTTATATCATTGCATACATTAAAAGTTGCGTGAAATTATTACAAAACACATAAAAGGCTAATTCCAAAAACGGAGCCTTGTGCAATAACAGTTTTTTTTTTTTTTTTATTATTTATTTTAAAAAAACTTAAAAGAAAAAACTGTAAAGAGAGCTTCATACTTCTCTTGTTTCCTGATGTCCTTAAAGCAGCAACACATCTACATAAAACGTTTTCAGACACAACAGACAAATTAAACTGAGTAACTGAATCACTTCTCTTTAAAGGGGTGGTTGATTGTGATTTCACTTTTTTAACTTTAGTTGGTGTGAGATATAGTCTTTTAAATTTTTGGCAGTTTATTGGCGACAAAAACGTGACATCATAAACCCAGATATTTACATAAACCCCCGGTAACATGCAACAAAGTAGGGAGGCAAGAAGAGGAAGAGTTGTTGCCATGTCATCAAAACTAGCGGTGCACGGAAAAATCTATTCATATATGAATCGTGATTCTGTCTTATAATGATTCTAATGAATTCACAAGTTTCAAAATCAATGTTGTAAAGCAGCAGCTCTTAATCTTGTCTCTCGCATCCCCTCTGCTCTCTACTCACTCTGCATCTCTCTCTCTCTCTCTCTCTCTCTCTCACATACACACACGCCCCCCTCAAGTCCTCCTGCCCCTTTGAGCACTGACTAAACTACCCTTTCAGTCCAGTCTAGGTGCCCCAGGTTCACGGTTTCTGCCAACGGGGACCTGCGATTGTGCCCTCATATTATACACTTTATGTGTACAGACAGACAGATATTTTCCACATAACTACGAGAAGTGTTAAACGTGGATGCACACGCAGTTGCCATGGTAGCGACCAATATTTGCTGCCAAACACTTCTTAGGGGCCATTCACACAGAACACGTCTATGGTTTTAAAAAAAGCACAGTGTAGAATGCCAGGGTCTCGAGTCACACTTTTGAGACATGCTGCAGTGACGACAATATTCAGTGATAGAGATATTTCTGGGATATTTTATAAGTTGTGATAATTGCTTGAAGAAAAGTTAAAAAATTCAGGGTATCCAAACACAGACACTATGAGCACCTCCTCCGCCATGTTGCCGTCAAATAAAGCAGTTGTCATGCCAACTTGCTTCTGTAAACAGAAGCTCACAACGCTTGCCCCGCCTCTGAGTTCTTCTGATTGGTCCACTGCTTTGGAACTGACATTGATGAGCAGCGCAGTGTATAAAAGTTGAAATTCTTTTAACTTGACACGTCGTCTTAAAAACGTGGCACTCATGTGTTTTAAAGCTTTAATCAGGATAAAACCGTATATTAAAAGCTAACATAAGCAGCAGCATTTACAAATCACAGCGTATCTAAAAGAATGAGACAACAACAAACAAAAACACAAACCATTCTGAAACGTCCTGTAAGAGCCGTGTTTGCACAGGTTCTGTGTGATCCTCTTTACTAATATTCTCTGGGTCTCAAATTGATGAGCAATATTGACGACGCCATTGTTTACAATACAACCGGAGCACATGTGAGGGGTGTGACGTTTATGAACGCATTTTAGCGGTTTAGCGAATCACAACACACTGGTCCAGTTAACCAATCTAAGCCCATTGTGTATTTCTTCATTGTTTCACAAAACATGGAAATCATCTGATCGTTTATCAGAGAAGGGATAGAGCGGTGTAGGTACTGTTTTTTTTTTTTTTTTTAAAACAAAGCTTTAATGCATGTTAGACTGCACCCCATAAACACAATCAAGCCTAGAATAACCCAGTCAAACACCCCTTTAAAGATGAAGAGGCTGCGATGTCAAAACATTCAAAATGGTCTTTTTTTATAGGTGTACCTTCAAAAATAACAGCAAAATGTCCTACTTTTGTAAAATAATGAAAACAAACAAAATGTGCTTGCCACAAACTTCTTCCTGGAGCGCATCACAAAAATAAACCAAAACTCAGTGATACTGCCTATTCCACACAAACATGAGAAATATATCTAGAAACTTTGAAGTGTAAAATTTTACATGTCTGTGTTTTGCTTATTTGACATTAAGTGCATTATATGAGTTACTTTGAATATAAATCAAAGCAGTTTCAGATCATTTCAGATGATTAAAAAAAAACATTGTAGCCCTGAAAATACAGTTTAGCAAATTCTTTCTCTGACACTTTGAAAACCCGTTCTACAATATGATGCATCTGAACTAATCCATGTTTTACAGCTCAAGATAAAACAACGACAGCAGTGATTCCAGTCCACAACACAAACTCTCAGAATCCTTCAACAACAAAATCACCAGAAACTAAAGGTACATGATCACTGTCTTTCTCATATCAGTGTTTTGTAGTGCATAATGCTAGAGTTGTCTTGTTTGTTAACTAAACAAAATATGATTGTCATATTCTACAGTGATTCATCTGAACTAACATTCATCCTTTACAGCTCAAGATAAAACAATCACAGCAGTGACTCCAGTCCACATCACAAACTCTCAGGATTTCTTGACTACAAAATCACCAGAAAATAAAAGTACGTCATCACTGTTTTTCTCATATCAGTGATTTGCAGTGCATAACGGTAGAGTTCTTGTTTGTAACTAAATAAAATATGATTGTAAAATTCACCAGGAACTACAGATCAAGGTGCTACTGATTAAATGAAGTTAACGGTGATGCTTTAATTTTGACTCTAATAGGTGATGTTTTATTAACAAATTTCAGGAGGAGCACACACAGATAATTAACACGGCCAATTCGTCATCAGCAATCATACTCCCTATCCAGTCAGCACGAGAGAATCCCTACAAATAACCAAAGCAGTTTTACCGTAATTTTTCTTGTATCGCAGCACCCCTCCACCACCCCGACTCCTTACCTTCAGCCCATTTCTTCCCCAGAGGGGGAGCACTTTGGGTTCGGGCTAAAATGCCTAGCTCGGACCCCTCTCCCCGGGCAGGGGCAGTGCCCCGGGCTCGGGAATGATTACCGAGCTCAGAGCCCTCTCCCGGACAGCACGCCAAACATGCATAACCTTTACTCAGTTTATTATATGTAAGTGTGAACTCATGAATCATCAATTCCTGACTGTGACTATCTCTACTTTAGTGACAGTGATTTCTGTTTCTGTCGCTGCATTTGCTGTTTTCCTTCTTGTTGTTTTCTGGCTGATCTGCAGAAAAAGAGCTGGTGAGTTTTCAGATTTCCTCCTTTCTAAAAATTAAAAACAGTTTAGATCTCACTTTAATGAAGAGCAAACAAGCACATCAAGTTTAGATTGTGTGTATCATATAATGTGGATTATGTGACAATGAGATTCTCAAACAGAAGTTTATTCCTGTAATGTCAATCTCAAAAAGTGTTTAAGTCAAAGAACAATCATTTCTATCATTCATTTGAATGGTCTTGTATTCTGAATGTCATTAGCATTGTCAGCATCCAGTGTTTTGCATACGTTTTATCATAAATACTCATATTATATGAGGCACATTATTTTATTTATTTATTTTCCTCAGATAATAAAAGGGGGACTGATGAATCAGTGGTGAGTTCAGTAATGCCTTTAAAACTCTTTGAAGCTCAATAAAGTGTTATTTTTGCAGTTTTAACTGTTTGTTGTCTGAAGGTCAAAGGTGAGAATGAAGATAAAGGGACGTATGAAACAATCAACATGTCCATTCCTGCTGCTGCTAGAGACAATGTGAGTCAACTAAACATTCAACATTCAGTTCACTGTCTGTTCTAGAATGTGATTTACTGAAAGCTGTTGTATTATTATACATATTACAGTGATATAGTTCAGAGATATAATTCTGATCTGTGTTTTAAACGTTGTTCGCTGCACGTTTGCATGTATGTTTAGGAGCAGACAGATGAAGTGACTTATTCTGAAGTCTCTTCTTCCTGTATAAATCCAGTAAAATCACTCAATGTGAGTAGCAACACATTCCCTTATTCTTCATCACAGCAGTTTCTCTCATCTATATGCTGCTGAAATGTAGTTCTGAATCTCAATCTCAGACAAATGAAGCTCATGCGCTAATAATAATGGCATTGATGGAGAAAATCTGTGCTGTTCTTTCAGGATCATAATGATACAGTGACTTACGCTGCCATCAGATGAACAGAAAATGAGCCGCGGGATGAACTTTACGCCTCTGTGAACAAGAACAAGAACAAATAAACATTAATGACACAGATCACTGATTGAGCTCATCATATCAGCAGCAGCAGACGGGACATTTTTTTTTTTTTTTTTTCTTTCCAGATGCTGATATTCACGACTGTGGTGTTTGGAAGAATTAGACATTAGACTTTTTTGTAAAATATTTTAAAGCAAAGTGCTGTAAAAAACAAACAAAAAAGTAAACTTTAGTAAAAGTAAAAGTAAATTTTACTGTTAAAATACGGTTCTGTAACAACATTTAGTTTTTATGGATTTAACTTAAATTTACATTGTAGTTTCATTTAACTGATATAATGTTAATCTGCCAATCTATGAAAGTACTGAAATGTGTTTTGTATCTTTATAATACACTGATAACCACCAAAAGCAGGTGATGATGAGAAAGTCACTTGATGAACCAAAACCACAAGCAGCTTTTAA
The DNA here is from genome assembly GCA_036247105.1 of Cirrhinus mrigala. Lineage (NCBI taxonomy): Eukaryota > Metazoa > Chordata > Actinopteri > Cypriniformes > Cyprinidae > Cirrhinus > Cirrhinus mrigala. The sequence goes on from CM070009.1 coordinate 49,309,619, forward strand.
ATGCTAACAAATATAAAAAGTGCAGTGTCATTCACACAAACACTAAACACCATCATGGTAACACACATGAAATTAAAATAATGCAGGGGTCGGCATGCGGCTCTTTCATTCCTCTCCAGTGGCTCCTGTAGTGTGGGTGTACCCGACTTTAATAAAGCCTAAACTCTTCCCCTGTACTTTTTCTTGGCCAAGTGTGTTCACTTAGAGATTTCCAAGGGCCAGTGTGAATACATTTATATTTGAATTAAAAGAGACAAGATAGTCACGTCGTTTTGGATACATTTTATTCGTATCCAAAACGATGTGAACATCATGGAGCGCTAAACACTCTCATGCAGTGTAAGTTTCATTCATACTCGACGCTGGAGGGCGCTCTTCCACAGAATATCCAAAACAGACCCTTATGATAGAAGTAATGACTCTTGTCGTGACAGCAGTGTTGCCAAGTCAGTTGTTTTTGATGTCCGCTGGTTGAAGCAACCACAATAAGGCCATGTTTAGCCCCTGAAATACGAATTTATCAGGGGAACCCCGACAAAAAAAAAAAAAAAAAAACGTGTATTTTATCCCCCATAACGCGATTTTTAACAGGGGAACCCCCTCTGATACTGGTATCGGTATCGGCCCGATACTGAGCTCCTGTACTGGTACTGGTACTTGTTAAAATGCCCCGATACCAAACGCGATACCACACAGCATGTGACAAGTGCGTATTCAGGCAAAGAAACACCGACAACAGAACAACAGACAGCAGAATGGAGTCATTAGAGATTAAGAATGTCTATGAAGTATATGTATGCAAGCAATATAATGTTAAACATTCAGTATTAACGCCTGTATAGCTGGTGCGCGCGAGCAGATGCAAGCAGAGTGGATTGAGCACGCGGAGGCAAAGATGTGCGGGCTTGTGGAGATCAGATCCCGCCTTGACATCACTGGAAAGTTTGTAGTTCGGTGGGATATGTCAAAAACAAGTGAGTAAAGCAATGCACAAGTTATTTAACGAGAGAGAGAGAGAGAGAGAGAGAGCGCGAGAGCGAGCACTTTTTTGGCTTGATCTTTATTGATGTTCGCTCACTTAGCACACGCATCATTTGGATTAAAACAAATTTGTAAATATAAAACAAAATTTATAGGGGTATTCACTACAAAAGATTATGTTAAACCTTAAGCATACACGACTGTACGGCGAAAGTGAAACTAGCAGTCTGTGTGAAATGCGCTACGCTGTCCTGTACTTGAGCGCGTTGCGCACGTTTTGCTTGCTTAAGGAGTGTTTCTGCATTTGAGTCTCCTTAGTTTATAGCCCAAATAGCAGCAAGTTTCAGATGAAAAAAAAACGCTACTTATATTTCTGAAAATATCAGAGTTATTCATGACGAGTGGTTCCCTGCATACAGCAAAACGCGTGATTAAAGTACTGAGCCGCTGCAGCGGAGCAGTTTAATGCTATTACATTAAAGATGTACCATAGAGCAAAAAATAAAAAATAAATAAAATAAAATAAAAAAAGAAAAAAGAAAAAAGAATTGAACAGTGAAAGTAACAAAACACATTTTAATGGGCCTAATTAAGTGTAAAAATAAAAATAACTAAGGGATATATAGTCAAACCAAAAATTATTCAGACACCACCTAATGTTTGAATTTTTATTTATTTTATTTTATTTTTTTTTTTTACTAGTGGGTGCAGGACACAGTTGATGATAATGTGATAATGTGAAAAATATTGTCTGATAGTGTAAGAAAAGGTATCTGAATAAATTTTGGTTTGACTGTTTCTATTTAATTAAAGAAGTTAACCAACTAACATTATACATATTATTTTAGTTTCTGTACCCAATATTTTACAAATTTACTGGTTAAATTAAAAAAAATATCAGTATCGGTACTCGAATCGGCAAGTACTAAAAATAAAAGTATCGGTATCGGGCGAGTACTGGAAAAAGTGGTATCGGTGCATCCCTAGTTATGGCTATCTTAAGTTGGCTGATAGCAATGATTTTCAAGAATGGAATTTTGAGAAAAAGGGGTTTAAAGTGAAACGACTTTCACTTTCACTTTACGGGTTTAACGAGAGCTGTCGGTCAAGTTAGGAGCGCTACTGCATCATTACACAAACAGAATAACGTCTGTTTTCCGTTGTTTATCATGTGCATAGTCTCCGAACTTTTGATCACCCCATTTATGTTTAGATTGCATGAATAATGCAGCTTGCCTTGTAGTAAAAGCGAGCGCAGCGCAACTGTTCGCGCACTGTGCATAAAACAGACTGTCATCGGACTCCTCCTCTTTAGTAACCTCATCATCCGATCCTTCATCTCTGGATGTGAAATCGTTTATTATAACATGCTGGAATAAATCGTTTTTTTTTCTGCACTAAACAAGTGAATTTTGCAGAGATATTTACAGAGATGATAGACAAGATGTTATAGAATAATAATTTAATGAAAACCTAATTTAAAAAAAAAAAAAAAAAAAAAAAAAAAAGGCATTCGACCTCTTTTTCGAATTTACTGGAAACGTCGCAGCGCGACATCCGACAGGTTTTCCCAGATCGCATCACAAATGATCAAAGGAATCTGCTATCGCTGTAGCTAAGCTGAATAACAACTTAACTGATGTAACATTAAGTCATTAAAGGATTGCGACAATATATGGTTTATGTGTTTTCAAGCCTTCTCCAGGTAATAATTAAAGTATATGAATGATACAGCGGTAATTGACGTAGCGTTCATTACAGTACAGAAGCTATAAATTATATTTTTTTTGCCTTCTTCTGTGATAGAAATGGAAAAAGTGTTTGTTTTAGTAAAAATTATTATACTGATTATACAATCATAACCATAAAATTGTCATTAGTAAAATATAGAACAAAAATACTATAGAAGACAAATTATTGGTTTGTCCAGCAGTGTATTTTATTTCTTAGCCAATTCAAAGTAAGAAAAGTTTGTTTGTTTTTAAAATTACTTTTGTCATTATTATTATTATTATTATTATTATTATTATTATTACAATTGACATTTCTGTCCTCCTCACTGACAGACAATGCCCTGTAACATAACTGAATATAAAACTTTAGCTATATGCTGTGTTCTCTTTATTTGGCAAAATATTTGGTGGCTCCACATGAATTTTATTCAGTGGGTGTAACGGAGGGAGCGAGACGAGCGGATCCATATGCAAACCTTTATTAACTGGACGAGACATAGACAAGGTCAGGCAGGCAGGGTCAAACAACAGTAAACAGAAATGTAGGAGGCGAGACGAGAGAATAATCCTTGAAACGAGCTAGAGTCCAATAGGCAGGCGGCGAACAGTCGAAAACAGGGAAGCCAGGCGAGGGAACTAAACACTGGGAACTGGAAACTAGGGAACGCTAACAATAGAAACACACCAACAGAAACACCTTACAATACTCCGTGGTTTGCATGGGGAAAGTCCAGGGTTTTTATAGAGCTGCTGATTGGTCACACGAATAGACGCAATCAGCGTGATGCATGGCGGGAGATGTAGTTCGGGGAGTGGTACAAGAGTCAGAGTGTAATGATGGGGTGAAAGTGACATCTGGTGGTGGGCGGACAGCGGGACACCGACCAGATTCGTGACATAGCCCCCCCCCAAGGAGCGGCTTCCAGACGCTTGAAGGAAACAACAGTCCAGGGGAGAGGTGGGGCGGGAGCGAGACAGGGCGAGGGTTGGAGGGCCAGGTCCATGTGGGGGCCCCGGTGATTGAGGCAGGACCGACAGAGCAGATACCCTCCAGGGCGGGGCCGGAGGCGCCGGAGCCCTCCAGGGCGGAGCCGGAGGCGGAGTAGGAGCCCTCCGAGGCGGAGCCGGAGGCGGAGCAGAAGCCCTCCAGGGCGAGCCGGAGGCAGAGCAGGAGGCCCAGGAGCCCTCCAGGGCGGAGCCAGAGGCGGGGCAGGAGGCGCAGGAGCCCTCCAGGGCAGAGCAGGAGGCACCGGGACCTTCCAGGGTGGAACCGGAGGCAGAACAGGAGGCGCCGAGGCCCTCCAGGGCGAAACAGGAATCTGCGTCATGGTCTGGGACCTGGGGAAAGCAGGGACAGAGGAGGCAGACAGAATGAGGGGAGAAGGCGCAGCAGCCCTCCGGGGCGGAACAGGAAGCGGAGCAGGAGGTGCCGCAGCCCTCCGGGGCGGAACAGGAGGTGCCGCAGCCCTCCGGGGCAGAACAGGAGGCGCCGCAGCCCTCCGGGGCGGAACAGGAGGCTGCGTCATAGGCTGGGACCTGGGGAGAACAGTGACAGAGGATGCAGACAGGAAAAAGGGAGAAGCAGAGAGTTTGGCGGTTAACGCCCCCTCCATAAGAGGTTCTACGGCAGGCGCCGACACCTCTGGAGGCATTGGCGCAGCTTCTCCGATGGGGAAGGCCTCTGGAGCAGACTTGAGACCAGACGGGACCTCTGAAGCAGGCTTGTGATCAGAGGGGAGCTCTGGAGCAAGCTGGAGACCAGAAGAAAGCTCTGCAGCAGGCTTGAGATCAGAGGGGAGCTCTGGAGCAGGCTGGAGACCAGACGAGAGCTCTGCAGCAGGCTTGAGATCAGAGGGGGTCTCTGGAGCAGGCTTGAGATCAGACGGGAGCTCTGGAGCAGACTGGTGAACAGACGTGGCCTCAGGGGTTGACTTGTGAACAGACGTGACCTCAGGGGCACAGTGTGCAGCCCACACACACCAGATGGCAACCGCCATTATAGGAAGAGCAGCAGCGGGAGGCTGTGGTGGGTCCAGTACACTGGCTATCATGATAGGCCGTGATCGTGGGATATCAGACGAGGCATGGCACAGCTCTGGAAGGTCAGACGAGACGTGACTTGACTCTGGGCGGTCAGACGAGGCATGATGGGGCTCTGAGCCGTCGGGCAGGATGTGACTTGGTTCGTGGTGACCAACTGTGACTTGACCTGCTTCCTGAAGATCAGTAGTAACTTGACTCGGTTTGTGACGACCAGCTGTAACTGGGCTTGGTTCATGGAAATCCGCTGTAACATGACTTGACTCAGAAACAACATGACTTGACTCAGGGACAACAGCCTTGGCGTCGCTGGGCTTGGAAGCTTGACTGGACGCTGAAGCTTGACTGGATGCTGAAGCTTGACTGGATGCTGAAGCTTGGGTGGACGCTGAAGCTTGGGGGAACACAGCCGTTTGACTGGACACTGAAGCTGCATTATGACAGGGCCTAACAACTAGGCTTGACTCACGAGGATCTGCTGAGGCCTGGCTTGCTTCAGGAACAACAGCTGTAACGTGACTTGGCTCAGGAACGACAGCTGTAACGTGACTTGGCTCAGGAACGACAGCTGTAACGTGACTTGGCTCAGGAACGGCAGCTGTAACATGACTTGGCTCAGGAACGGCAGCTGTAACGTGACTTGACTCAGGGGTAGTCGCCGCGACATGGAGCGCCACTTTAGCTGCCCATACCGTCATTAGGGGTGTATCCAGCACGTGGGCCATCATGACCACAGGTGGCGTCCGGGTGCTGACCACAGGTTCTGGAATGGCGGCCATCTTGTGCAGTGGCCCTGGCGTGGCAGCCATCTTGTGCAGTGGCCCTGGCTCAGGAAAGATGGCTGTTCCTTGACTTGAGATAGGAGTGATAGCTCTAACTTGACTTGACACAGGAACAAGGACCGTAGCTTGACTTGACTTGGAAACTTGACTTGACTCAGGAAACACAGCTGCAACTTGACTGGACTCAGAAACTTGACTTGACTCAGGAAACACAGTTGCAACTTGACTTGACTCAGGAAATGTAACTGTACCTTTGAATGGCTCTTGTATGGCAGCTGTGACGTGACGGAGCTCTGTTCTCGCCGCCATCTTGTGAACGGGCTCCGCCGTCGCCGCCATCTTGTGAGCGCGCGCCGGCGCCGCCGCCATCTTGTGAACTGGCACCGCAGTCACCGCCATTTTGTGCACGGGCTCTGTTGTCACTGCCAGGGTATGAACGCGCTCCGGCGCGGCCGCCATTTTGTGAACGGGCACCGCTGTCGCCGCCATTGCTCGAGCACGCTCCGCCACAGCCGCCATTTCCCGCGCGATCCAGGCGGTCAGCGGTTCCGTGGCGTCGCGCTCCCCATCCGCGACACCCACGGTAAACGGAGAGCCCACACACAATAGTGCGCAGTCCATAAAGGCGGCCAAAGATGAACGCGGACCCTCGCGTCTCATCTTCGCCTTTAAAGGCTCATTAATGCCGTCACAAAAAATCTCTATAATCGTACAGTCCGGGAGGGTGGAATGATTGGCAATGGCCAGAAACTCACAGATGTATTGTTCGAGTGTACGTGGTCCTTGTTTAATCCGGAAAAGAATCCTGTCTGTGTCCATATCTGTCGATTGTCCGGGGGTGAAGCTGCTGGATCCTGTTTTGACGGAGTATTCTGTAACGGAGGGAGCGAGACGAGAGACGAGCGGATCCATATGCAAACCTTTATTAACTGGACGAGACATAGACAAGGTCAGGCAGGCAGGGTCAAACAACAGTAAACAGAAATGTAGGAGGCGAGACGAGAGAATAATCCTTGAAACGAGCTAGAGTCCAATAGGCAGGCGGCGAACAGTCGAAAACGGGGAAGCCAGGCGAGGGAACTAAACACTGGGAACTGGAAACTAGGGAACGCTAACAATAGAAACACACCAACAGAAACAACTTACAATACTCCGTGGTTTGCATGGGGAAAGTCCAGGGTTTTTATAGAGCTGCTGATTGGTCACATGAATAGACGCAATCAGCGTGATGCATGGCGGGAGATGTAGTTCGGGGAGTGGTACAAGAGTCAGAGTGTAATGATGGGGTGAAAGTGACATCTGGTGGTGGGCGGACAGCGGGACACCGACCAGATTCGTGACAGTGGGAAAGGGGCCAAAATGGCTAATAATATAATAATGCAATAATAAATTTAACAACACTAGATGTAATGCACGTCCTGATTTTGCTGAGTTAGATGTGTTCCTGGGTCAACATATTTTGTTGACCCTGGAACAACATTTTAATCCAAAAATTTAATCTTGACCACATCCCTACACCTAAACCTAAACTTACCCATAAGTAATCCCTAAAATCAGAGGAAATGATAGATGAATAACACTGATGTACAAGCACCAAACACTGATTGTAAGCCTAAACTTCACAAAAACTATAAACTGTTTTTTCAAATCTGATTGGTTAATCACCATGTTGTTCCAGGGTCAACAAAGATGTTGATCCAGGAACATGTCGTACTTGGTAAAATCAGGTTCTGCAGATGGAACATACAACATTAATGTACACAACTAATCAGAAAAACAAACACAAAAAATAAAAAAAAAGAAACAGTTATTTAAATGAAAGAACATCCAACAGAACTACTGTAAAAATGTTTTACAGACTTTTACCGTTAAAACCATGGTCATTTTTTACAACGTACTTTTGCTTTCAGCATGTATATTAGTGTAACGTGGGGAGGGAGATGAGAGGCGAGCGGATCCATTTGCAAAGCTTGATTAGAAGGGCAAGACAGAGACATGGTCTAACAGGCAGGGTCAGACAATAGCAAACAACTATGTTGGAGCGAGACACAAGAGTAGTCTGTGAAGCAGGCGAGGGTTGATCAGTGGTAAACGTAATCCGAAGGGCGAGGTAAAGGGATAATCCAAACAAACGAGTGAGAAGTCCAAAAGGCAGGCAGCGAGACAGATGAAAACGAGAAGACCAGGCCAGGAAGCTAAATTAAGGGAACTAGAGAACTCACGCAAAACAACCATAGAAAAAAACACAATACTCCATGAGTCACAGGGGGAAGTCTGGGGCTTATAAAGGGCGTCTGATTGGCTGCACGTGTCCGCACAATTAGCGCGATGGGTGATGGGAAACGTAGTCCGGGGTGTGATGGAACAGTCTGTGCAGTGTGAGATGTTAACGAAATGCACAGCGACCTCCGGTGGCGGGCAGACCAGACAGGAATCATAACAATTAGCTGTTTCTTAAAAAAAAAAAAAATGTCATGTAGACAGTAATCTGAGAATTATTTCAGTGTCTGTTCAAATTATATATATATATATATATATATATATATATATATATATATATATATATATATATATATATTTTTTTTTTTTTTTTATCAAATATTCTGTATGTAAAAAAAAAAAAAAAAAAAAAGTCCATTTTGATTTTTATTATTATTATTATTATTATTATTATTATTTTATTTTATTCATTTTCTCACATGTGACAATAAAGAGCATGAAAATGTCTTCGTTAATGTCAAGATTTTTGGATTGGTTTTGTTCATGATTAAGACTTGGATGGCAGGTGTTTCATATTAAAGCAGTAATGCCATATCTATCTATATAAGGAAAGTAACAATTTTCAGTTTAAACCTTTTGTATTCTAGTTTTTTTTTTTTTTTTTTTTTTTTTTTTTCCTAACAATAAAGCAGGTCATACCAGTGACATCAACTTAAAGCTTATTGAAATAAGATAAATGAGAAAATTGCTGACAACTAAAAAAAACAAAACAAAAAAAGACTTACAATGGGCCTTTCTTCATAGATCTTCAGGAAAAGGGAAAAAGGAAGTCAAGTGATGTAAACAGCGTGATTTCTATTTTAAAATAAGGATTTTTGTTAAACAGTAACGTCAGTGACACAATTCCAGGGACAACTACTTTCATTATATATATATATATTTTTTTTTTTATATTTATTTAGAATTTTTTAATGCCATTTACACCATATATTTGGTAGTTATGAATACATTATTGTAATTTAAATGGTAGAAAAGCCTGCACTAAAGCACTTTCCCTCAGTACGTTGCTGTGGGGACGAGTGGTTTTGTGGTGCTTTGAATTTTAAATAATTAATTAAAAATATTGCCACATTAATGACACAATAAGGTGTAATTGTTTAAATAACGTTGTTTCATTTTAAAATATAAAGAAATTGCAACCCTAAAGTGTTTTTCATGTGTAATATTTCTGTAAAGGTTAGCGACAGAAAAATGGACATTTCCATAGAATGAGGCCTATACGGGCTTATGTGACGCTCAGTGGGTTCAGGTGTAGTGCAGCCAAGATGGAGGTGTATGTTTCCGGTAAGAGAAACAGGAGAGGGGATCCCAGTTTAACAGGTTTAATCTGTAACGTGATGAATGAAGCGTGAAACAGGCGGATCCATCTGCAGAGCTTTATTTAGGCAGGGTCAGGCAACGGCATTCAGGTATGTTGGAGCAAGACAGAGAGTAGTCCGTAAAGCAGGCAAGGGTCGATCAGCGGCGAACGTAATCCGAAGCGGGGCAAGACAAAAGGGCTAATACGAAAACACAGGTGGGAGTTCCAAGAAGGCAGGCAGCGAGACAGACTAAACGATATAACTAGGCTAGGAGACAAAACTAGGAAAGCAAGAAGAAACTAGACACTGGATAACTAGGACAATCCTAGTATGAATCCTAGCAACAATGCAATACTCAGCCACTAATGAAAGGAAGTCCGGGGCTTAAATAGGGTCTCTGATTGGATGCAGGTGATAAGTGCAATGGCTGATGGGTAATGTAGTCCGGGGTGTGGTGTAACAGTCAATGTAATATGAATGTGAGAGGGCGACATCTGGTGGTGAGCAGACTGAAGGTCACTGGCCAGATTCCTAACATAATCAAAAGGATGTTTGTATATGTTACTTCACAAACGTGTGATCTATAATAAACAGAAGAAATACAAAGAAAACAGTTGTAAATATATCAGTAAACACAATATTCAGTAACATTAAATAATACATATTAACATACATGATTTAACTACGTGCTGATTTCAATTAATTAAAATAAACAATGAAAAACAGATTGCATGATCTGTGTATATGCTCAATATTACCAGTGAGGACATGCAAAGTAATCAAATTCAACATTTTCAAACAATACTGAACAAACCGGGTGATACGTGACTAGTACATGAACATAAGCCTTTGTATTTTAATACAAATACACTTATTTTCAAGCTCAAAGTCAGACAAAAATGACTAGTTTCACTTTCCGTTCCACTTTCGTTTGTGACAGTTTAAATTGCGTTACATTCACGGGCAAATGTCGGCAATACGGAGCAATAATATTAGTTACAAAGTCAGAATATATATGAGAAACTCACCCGTAATCATTTACGCACTGGAAAGAACATATACATATAAAAGTTGATTAAACAAAGTTGATTAAACAGTCCAGCCAGCCTGATATGTAACCTGCTGCTGTCGAGTCAAAATGTCCGCTCCTAACTGAGCTGCATACGTTATGTGCCACACGGGGGCGTGGTTAGGGCTTTCTCACAAGCCTGTTATCTATTAGGGCACGTGATCATTTCACAGCAAGTGCTTTTAGTGTGACACACACAGACACTAAAAGCACTTGCTGTGAAATGATCACGTGCACTAATAGATAACAGGCTTGTGAGAAAGCCCTAACCACGCCCCCGTGTGGCACATAACGTATGCAGCTCAGTTAGGAGCGGACATTTTGACTAGTATTATCTAGTCAAAATGTCCGCATATGTCCGACATATTTTATCTAGTATTAGATAACTACAACACACACACAGTGTGTAGTGTCAGTACAATGACACGTCCAAATTAGTTTTCAGTAATGAGAAATTATTGTGAGACTACAACTGAGTCTCCATCCTAGAGAGACAAAGCAGATTGACCAAGTTCTGAGTTTCTAAAGAGGCAGAAGACACACAGACATTTGCAACACGGTTAAGCTCCGGCGAGCAAACCTTCAATTTAAGGTACTTTTGCTTGCATGTTCCAAGCTAAGGACCTTCAGCACCTACTCCAGGGCCACATCTGTGTGTCCAGATCTTAGGATCCTTTGGTGCTCCAGGAGATCAGCATCCTACAGTGCTTCATGTTTAAGGCTGTCAAAACGGATTCCTGCTCCTTTACCCATTATACTGCTACCAGTGCAACCAGTGGAAGAAGTCACCACCACCGGACTGCTCACTCAACCACAGAGAACGTAAATATCACTTCCAAACCTCTTCCAGAGACCTTGGCATTGTTGTATATTATCAGTATATGCTGTCACTTTCCCGTAGGAACACACCCCCTCAGCCAGACTGAGTGGTAAAATTACATGTACAGTTACATGAATGGATTAATAGGAAAGCTGCGAAAACGTGAGCAAAACAAAACGATAATCATTTTTCTGGACTCAGTATAATGTTGCTTACAACTTACCAAATATCCAGTGGTCCATGGATATTATTATGCAGCCAGGAATCCTGTTTCCTGACATTTATATGTGTCTGATTTCAACACCGGAAAAATAAACAAAGCAGATTTGCCTGTGAACACATTTTGTAAATAATAAATTAGGCTGGTCTAAACCCTGGTGATCACTTATATTAATGTTATTTATATGGTCATATGGTCCAGCCCAAAATCTTATATAGTTTTTGTCAGTGTTTAGTTAAAAACATTCAGTTATGCAGAATTTAAGATGGTAAATATTTAATTGATGAGTTGTCAATGTAGTGTATTATTTACTCAAAGCAATTAGTTCAGTGACTTGAAAAGCTTTCCCTGCGTCCCAATGTTCATACTATCCATCCTAAATAGTATGCGAGATTACAATAAGTGTGTCCCAAGGCATAGTATGCTAAAAAAAAAAAAAAAAGTGTGTCAATATTGTCCACAATTCATTGCGCTTTGGCAAAGGATTTGGTCCAGAACTACAAACACAAAAAAACACGTTAAAAAACTACAAACATGACGGATGTGCGCGGCCGATGGTTAGGGGTAAAGGCTGGAAGGAATTAATGCTGTATTCACGCCATATCGTAATTACCGTAATTTCGAGATGACAACATAAGTTCACGTCCTCAGACTCGGAATTAATCTTTTCTATGGCAACACTATCAACGCCTAAACAGAGCCTACATTGGTTAGGTGGCACAGCGGTCATGTGGTACAAGTCTTAGCTATCAGAAGACTCCCAGTTCACAAGCTCCCTTCTAGCCACAACCATGGTTAGGTGGAAATGTTTAAAAAAAAAGGCTTGAGTTACTAATAATCAACATTTAACCTGGTTAAAATATATATATATATATATATATATATATATATATATATATATATATATATATATATATATATATATATATATATATACATTTTTTTTTTTTTTTTTTTTTTAAAGATAATACTTTTTTTTAAAGATACTTGCTCACACTGTGTGTTAATACAATATAACACTACAGTAAACACTATACAGGCAAAGTCTGATGCCCATTTAATTCAGGCCAAGTCCCGCCCATTCAGACACAAACAGACCAATGGAAGCTGCATTTAATGAGCAGCCAATCAGGTTGGACTGATGTCATCTCCACCCACTATATATAACCAACAGAGTGTGTGTTCTGCTGTCTGAAGATGAGACTAGTAACACTGTGACTGTGACATTCACACACAAACAGACTCTTGAAAATATTCTTCCAGAAGTTTGTTTTTGCCCTTGAAACCAGATTCCCCTTCAGTCATTATTTAATTACTAATTATTTCACTGCTTTGAGCCCTAAACCTTTTAAAGCTCTCAGATATTTGGTTGTGAATTAATATAAATCCAATACATAAAATTAGTGAACAAAATAAAATACGATTTGAAAGAAGGACTTGTGGAAGTTAAAGTAATCTGCTTACACACTGTATATTAATTAAGTTTTATAGAAATGTAAATAAAATTGATTTCAGATTAATGTTGATTTAATTATGATTAGGATTAAAATCAGTTTATTAACTGTCTGAACTTTATTCTATTGTTAACTGAAAGGAGTTATAGAGTAGCAGTAGCAGCTTCTGAAAGAAAAAGAGGAAATGTGTCAGAATTATTTAGATTCACAGCATCATCAGTCTAATCTGGGTTCAGAGATGACCTCTGCTCCTCTGCTCTAACAGCAATAGCATGTTTCCAGAGCTCAACGGTGTGATCACAGCTCTGAAACACTACAACTGCTATAAATAATACACTATTTTAGTTATGAAAGTGTAGCCATATTTACTTTGTAAGAAGGTCTGGACTCTGGAATAGATGCAAAACATCACTGTAAAACTTCATATGGAATATGATGAGTCCATAATTACTGTTAGTCTTCACTGAGAGTCTTGTGTATCGTGAGAAGTTGGTCATCCTCATATAGGATGTGCTCATTTTCATCAGATGATCAGTTTGATGGATTTAGAGCAGCTGCAGCAGAAATAATTCTGTTCTCATCAGCCTGCACTCAATGTTGTTGGTCAGAGAAATGAAAAAGTGTTGATGAAATACCTCTGCCTTCTGATGGTCTCCATCACATGCATGAAACACATTTATAGCCTTGAACAAGTGGAAACTTTCAAGTTCCTCATTTGTGCATCTTTCATTCACACTTGTCACAGTGTTGTCAGAATCAGCACTGACAGCTGCAGCGTCTCCTTTTAAAGAAACAGGTGTTATACACATCTCTACTAAAAACACTCTCATTTTAGCATGAATGTCCCTACATTTGACTCTTTATGTGGCAGATCTTGATTTATTTTAGCTCAACTCTCCAAAGAGTTTGACCAATGCTGGATAGATGCAAGATCTCATAAGATCGTCATTGTACCTTTACCTAATCAAACACACCTGATTCATTCATCAGTTCATCAATAGAGACTCCAGTGCTAGAAACATTGTTGAGGAGACTCTGGCACATAGAAAGCACTGGCACATAGAAATGTGTAGAAATACAGTATATGTGCTACTGTACATCAGATTCATTATTCCTGTACATGGAGAGACACTTTTTTTTTTTTTTTTTTTCCAAATCCAGGTGTTTGGTTGGGGAACTCTGCTTTATGTGAAAACACTAAAATAAAGATTTTAGATAAACTGCACCAATTAAACTAACACTGAACTCATAATCGGATTGCAGCAGACATTTATACGGTGGAAAAATTTGAGAAATTCAGTTCTAGAAACACTGTTAAATAAAGAAGAGGAACTGTGATCTGAATGTGTGAAAATTCACAGCTATCAGTCCAAACTGGGTTCAGAGATGATCTCAGATCTGTGTGGGTTAAACTAGTGTGGTCAAACTAACTGAGTTCCCGCAGCCAGCAGTAACACACTTCTGAAAACACTACACCACAAACCACAACACAAAGATCAAACAACAGTGGTGAGTTGGAATCGTTCTACAAGCACGGTGAGTAATGGCTTCTTCTCCTGCTATTGTTATTTGCACTGCTTGCCACATGTACAGTTTATCTATCTCTGTCGGGAGTGAGGGATTTGCATGTGATAAATGCAGGGAAATAGTTAGGCTGACAGAGAAGGTTTCAGAACTAGAGACACACATCCAAACTTTAATGGAGGATAGTAAGAATGTGACAAATTCAGTAAGATTATTATCGACGTCGGCACTAACGATGTTCAACTTCGTCAGTCGGAAATCACTAAAAATAATGTTAAAGAGGTGTGTGAACTTGCGAGTACGATGTCAGACACTATATTTTGCTCTGGTCTCCTCCCTGCTTACCGTTGTGACGAGATACATAGCAGACTGTCATCACTAAATGGCTGGATGTCTAAGTGATGCCCGCAGAATAACAGGTTTCATAGACAATTGGACGAGTTTTTGTGGCAGACCTGACCTGTTGAAAAGAGATGGTCTTCATCCCTCCAGTGCTGCTCTTCTCTCTAGAAATATGGAAAATAGTCTTAGAGTTTGGATTTGACTAGCTGGGCTAATAAGTAAAAGTGAAAAGTGAAAGTCGTGACGTATTGTCAAGTATGGTGACCCATACTCGAAACTGGTGCTCTGCACCAATGACAATACAATATATAGGGTGTGATTTTACCGCAACATTCAACATATTAACATGAAATGATAACTGCAAATCCATGTTTCGCCACCTGGATTCCATTTGTTTCTTTGGATTGCAGCAATCCATTTGCTTTTCTTTTCTGTAGCTTTTGGCAGCTTGTAAAAATATACCTCAGGTTTCTTGTCAAATCTTTTTGTACAGTCAATCGCAAAGCTCATTCTGGTTTTAGAGGTGTTTTGTGTGTTCTGTCGCAGCATTCATACTGAAACCAATGCAGCCACTCAGTTTTTTTTTCCACTCAGTGGGCGGAGCCGCACTCACTCCACCTGATGGTGATGTCACATTAGTAATGGGAAGTTCTGATCTTTTTACCGACTTTTGAGTCTCGTTCAGCAAAATGAACAAATCTTTTTTCGAGTCATTTCGTTCATTTCAGCAAAATATAATTAAAATGTTATGTGTTACTTCCCTAACACATCGACTGCTTACACAAACGTTGATCACACTACAAACAAGACAAAACTATAATGCTATAAGAAACAGAAAAGATTAATTTATTTTTTATCTGGGTCTTTAGTCTATGATTAGCTCACCTCTTATCTGACAAAGTTTTCGGGTTTGAGTCGTTCGTTCATCACGTGACAGCCCCATTAAGTGAACGAACGACTCCAAAACCCAAAGCCTAGAAACAGGTGAACTAATTCCAGTACAGAACCTAATAAGATGTTGCGCATGCGCAACTGAACAAATCACTGCCGAGACGAATCGTTCCTCCCGAGTCACATTAAAGATTCGTTCAAAATGAATGAATTGTTCAAGAATGACCGATACCATAGGAATGAACGAGAAGTGCCGTAAACGGAATCACACCAGTTACTAAAAATCAGTGAGTTCTCTTATAAAACTTTTTTTTTTTTTCCGTGGTAAACTTCAAAAATAGTTAAATCCAAAAGTATTGTTTAGTGTAAAACATGTTGACAATTAGCAGATAGGCTGTCGATTCATTAAAAAGCATTTTTTCCCTAAAAAAGTTGTTTATTTAGCATAGTAAAGCCTCTCCTCCATTGACAACCATGCAAAAAAAAAAAAAAAAAACTCCTTTCCCATGTACTGCCAGACCAGAAGTGTTAGCATTAGCCAGCATTTTGGCTAATGGTTGCGGGCTTGCCTTCTAGTGGCTTTGCTATGTGTTTCTTTAGTCCACGTTAGTGATGGCGGCTTTTGAAACACTGATTCATGAAACTTCAAAACCTTTTTGAATCTTTTGTTTCAAATCAGTGGTTCAGAGCACGTATCAAATTGGGAAAGTCACGTGATTTCAGCAGTTTTTTTACATCATAACTGTTTCAAAATGTTCGAAAATTCAATGGTTTACCGCTCCAGACCGAGTCCATTGAGATTGCCCCCCCAGCGACAAAACATTAAACCAGCGTCTATTGTTTTTACCTGATCTCAGATCAGTATCATCAATTTGTCGACATTTTTAAAGTGCCACTGTTATGCCTTTTTAAAGGCTGCTAATATTGTTTTAATAGACTCCCAAAACAGGTTTACATGTATGCAAGGTCAAAAAAACACTTCAGTTTTCTCCAAAAATAGATTTAATTTTACCCCATTTCTAAATAATTCATAAACGACTCGTGCGAAGCAGTTCGAAGAATCAGTCTCTCCAAACCCCTCCTTTCCGTGAGCCCTCACTGCTGTGATTGGTCAGATGGTGCAGTCCTTTATGATTGGTCTACCGCGTACAGCGTGTCGGAGAACGAAACCCCCATTGCCATAACTGACTGACAGCCTTGGATACTTGTCAATACATAGAAAAGATGGCATCGATTTTACCATCCCTTGTCAAAAAATCCTATAGGATTCCAATGGGAAACCTGTACAGGATTCTAATAAGAATTTCTATCATATTTTGGAACCATTCCTATAGGATTCTGATAGGAAGAGTCTTATAGGACAAGACATTAATATTCTGTAGGACCATTCCTATAGGATTTTAATGGGATCCAATTAGGCAACTGGTCATATCTATATGGGAATTATTTTTTATTTATTTTTTTTAATTCTAAAGGTGCATTTTCCACTGTATTTGTTTTACTAACAGGTAGTACTTGCAGTTTGCTTAAACTCACCCTGATATAGACATTGTTCATTGTATGTTGCACAACCTGCAGTAACATTGTAAACAACATAGGAGGTGATTTGTGCAGCACATAGCACTGGTGCAAAAAATTTCTAAAGCACTAATAATGGATTGATCTCACACACACACACACACAAAATAATAATAATAATAATAATAATAATAATAATATAATAATAATATGTGTAACTTTTTTCCTTCACAGGCAAAATAATAACTTTGTTGTTCTCAAGGCAAAGCAAAATCACATCATAACACAGAACACTAAAATATTAAACAATATAAATTTAATAAAGTTCAATTTGTCTGAAATAAACTTTGTTTGTGTGTAATGTAAAGAGAGGGAGAAAAAAAAAACATCTAATTCAGTTCAGGAAAAAAAAAAAAAAAAAGTAGGAAGAAGATCGTATCCAATCTATTTCAAATGAAGCAATCACTCCTAATGCTCTGTATAAAGTAAAGGTTCCCAGTCAACACAACAGGTCCACACGCTGATGAAGAGATGAAATTCACAATTGGGGTTGCCTCGCCAGTCGCCATCTTAATTCTCTTGTTATGCAAGTCTTCTCCATAAACACACACATTTCACGGAAGAATCTTTGTCCATGTCAAACTTTTTAACTGGAACCTAACCTGGACAGGCCATAAGAACATCATATTACTCCACAAATAATTAAAAGGCAGCAGCTATTTTTACTTGTAAGTAGCCTCTGGCAACAAGGCGAGCTATTTGCACTTAGTGTAAATAACGTTAAACACTACGTAATTAAACTAACGCTATACAAAACCATCAACGTTGTTTTGTAAACAGCTCAAACAGCTCAAAATGGTGGCAGAACGGGCATTTTGTACTCTACAATGAAAATTCATTATACAGAGCATACATCAATATTTCATTAATATCAGTTATTAAAAATTCATAGCTTTTGACGTACGGCAGACTGCTATGCTAATCACCAGAAACAGTCAAACAAGTTCAACAACTCACCGACAGATGTCGTTCACCCAAAATTGTACGTATAGGATGCAGACCAGATAAGCGTTACCAGTATTTCTTCCTTGGTAGTGTCTTACAGTCAACTTTTAACGAGTTAAACAACGTTATCACTCAGCTTCTTCTCTTGTTGACCGTTACTGTTCAAATATGCGCGCTACAGTTGCACGCTCACTACATTCGGATTTCTTAAAGGGGAAGCGTCAGGACAATACCCTATATAGATGTTTGTGTTTCTGTGGATTCTTAGTCACATATAATACACGTAAACTTATTCGTACATTATAAAATATCATATATATTATCTTCGTCTTACTGTAATATTATGGATTTCAGTGTTTATATTTGTGTTTTCATATATGCTGCATTTTTATTGTGTACAAGTACACACACACACACAAATTAAAAAGTAATTGAATAACAGAATCAAATAAGATAATACAGGGCAAAGTGAAATTCCATTTAAAAATCACAAATTCCAATAAGATTCCATGAATCAATAAAAAGTCAGGAGAAATTAAAATCCCATTAAAAAATAAAAATAAAAACATTCTACAGGACAAAGTAAAATTCAATTAAAATAAATCAAAATGTGTAATAAGATTCTAAATTCTTATCGGACAAAGTGAAATTCCATTAAAATAAATCTGAATGTCAAATATGATTTTAAGGATCAAATAAAATCCTACAGGACAAAGTGAAATTCCATTAAAATAAATCAGAATGTCCAATAAGATTCTAAAATCCAATAGGACAAAGTGAAATTCCATTAAAATAAATCAGAACGTCCAATAAGATTCTAAAATCCTATAGGACAAAGTGAAATTCCTGTAAGATAAATCAGAATGTCCAATAAGATTCTAAAATCCTATAGGACAAAGTGGAATTCCAGTAAAATAAATCAGAACGTCCAATAAGATTCTAAAATCCAATAGGACAAAGTGAAATTCCATTATAATAAATCAGATTGTCCAATAGGATTTTAAGAATCCAGTAAGATCCTAAAGGATAAACTAAAATTCCAATAGGATTTTTTGACAAGGGATACCAATTCCAGCCAGAGTCTGACGATGAAACGGCTGAAGTGGCTGATTGACAAGTTAGCACGGCCTACCGTGGAAAGTGCTCGCAATTTGATTATGTAAGCGAATCAGGCACACCTCTGTGTTGTAAACTTCAACATTGTATAAGGCATTAAGGTGGCTTTCACAACGAACGCGGAAAGCGCTGCGCTGGCTGCTGGGTTCAGTGCAGCCCTTCAGATTGCAGCGGCAAAAGTTCATTTGAACAACGCATTTGAACTTTGTCCGCAGCGTGTGCGATCCGGTTGAGGCAGAAACAAGCCGTCCTCGCAGGGCGGAAGAAATTGAAATGAATGGGTTTCATAGCGCAGCGCTTTCCGCATTCAGTGTAAAAGCAGCTTTGTGCGCCATCCTTTATCATTACTCCAACTAATGAGACAGACATACAGTCAAGCTGCATCAATCACAAAATGTCAGACTACAGAACGTGGGCGGACACTATGCAAATGTGTTACTTCGTGACGTGTGGCCGTAACAGAAAAAGATTCGAATTCCTGACGACTCGTTCAGGCGATTGTGAGCCGACTCTTTTTTTTTTTTCTTTGTTTTTTTTTGATAGACAATAACTTTAGTTATTGTTTAGTTATTGTAGTTGTTTAGTTACAGATAGTTTGTTCACATACAGCTACATGACACACTACATGAAAGATCATATTTGAAAACGCATAATAGGAGCACTTTAATAAAACATTTGAGTAATTTAAAGAATGAGAAGTAGGTAATAGTCTCGTACTGGCCTCTATATAGAAGCTGTCCATAAAACAAACAAAGCAAGCCCTGCAAATTAATATAAAATATTTTACAAACCACATATCATACAGACACTTCGTATTTATTAGTAGTTATTATTTGTATTGCGTTTAACGTAGTATACTTTCAATAAAACATTTGCAATGGGCTTTAAAAGCTGTTTTTATGCATGTTTTAGCCTGAATTTTTGTTGCATTTACACATTTGTGACCAGCAGACGTCACCAGCGTGTGGAGTTTCGAGCACTTCGATACAATGAATCATTCTGCAAAGCAATTAGTTCAGTTGATTCGAAGCTTTGAAAAGCTTTCCCTGCGTCCCAGTATTCATACTATCCATCCTAAATAGTATGTGAGATTATAATAAGTGTGTCCCAAAGCATAGTATGCTGAAAAGAGTGTGTCAAATGTCCCCGGATGGTCTACTATTTCAGGTCAATTTTTGAAGTGTGGATCTGTGCACACTCTAATGGCTAATGTTGCCCACAATTCATTGCGCTTTGGCAAAGGATTCGGTCCAGAACTACGAACACGAATAAAACACATTGAAAAAATATAAACATGGAAGATGTGCACGACCGGCGGTTAGGTAGAAATGTTTAGGAAAAAAGGGCTTGAGTTACTAATAATCAACATTTAACCTGATAAAGTTAAAAAACAAACAAACAAACAAACAAAACCATTTATTTAATGTTATCTGTGTTATATTTCATCTGCAACAACGTCAAGTTTTATAAACATCTGTTTGGTTGTTAGCTTATAAATGCATCATTATGCATAAAAATAAAATATGAGCAGAGTTTTCAGCATGAAAGACCCACGACTGGCAGATCAAAGTGCTACTTCTCTTCTCTCCAATATGGTAGGAAGTTAAATTAAATTAAATGTGGAGGATGATAACTGTGACAAGATGATTGACAGGCCAGTTTACCGTGACAGGGTAAAAATGCAGTTGTGTGACGTTATGGTATGACCCAAAGCTCACCTACTCTTCTAGTACACACTCAAAAGTGTATACTTTTTCTTCACCAAAAGATTACATACTTTAAGGGCATAGTATAAGTAGGCACATTGGGACGCAGCATTTGTTTCTCCTATCACTAGTCCATCCTTGCATTCAGCCCCGACAAAACATTGCAAAGCGTTTTTCAAATGGAAACGGAGGTGCGTTGAACATCTTGTTCTGATGACACAGGAGTTGCAACTATGGCAGCTGAGAAGGCCATTCTCTGTGTTGTTTTTGAAGAATTTTCAGAGCCTGATGAAATCGGTATAAATACGTGTTTAATACTGCAAAATACGCCGATGTTACAGTCACTGGCCTTACCAGCCAGAAAAAAGAGAACATCCCAATCGAGTGAAGGGGTTTGTGGAAACTGTGGTTCCTAATTATTGTGATCCAACAGTTGCCTCGCATTTCAGGATGAAAAGACAAACATTTCAGGTGAAGGATAATCCACTCCTTACCTCCGAGACTTTGTTATGATCTATATGACATTATTATTTTTATTGTGAGTAACATTATTAGGCTTATCATTATTGCTGATCACTGTTGTTGTGCTATGATATTGTAATATTTACCATTATATAATCAGAGGAGTATAGAAAAGTTTATGAAAGTCTCACTCCACAATACAATAACAAATGCAAAATATATAAATATGTATAGTATTTTTATGTTACGTTAATCAGTGTCTCTTTAATACCGCGTGTTTTATATACATGTCGCTGCTGATTGGGCTGACATTTTTGACACACCCACCAAACAAGAGAAAACGTATCTCAAACCCCGTTGCACATCATTTCCAGGAAACATGTCGTTCAACCCGGAAACTGTAGCAAAACGTTGCACACGGGTTTGAGCTTGAACTTGCCCCATGTGTTATGTTCTCATTGGTTCATTGTTCTGTCATGTGGTTTTCAGTTCTGTTCGTTCATTGGTTCCTGTTCAATAGTTCTGTCCTGTCACTGGTTGCTTTCTATCATGTGTTCCCTATAGTTTTATATTTAGACCCTCATATTTACATTTACATTAGACCCTTTTTTGTTGTGCATTATGTTTGTGTCATGTTAGCTTCATGTTTTGTCAAGCCTTTGTTTATTTTCTATTAGTTTCATGTTGAAGATATTAAACTGCACTTGGGTTCTACATCTGGCTCGTCTCAGTGGAGTTTGTTACTCAGATCTGGTGATTCACCTTCATTAGTTGGTAATGTGAGGATGAGATCAATTGTGAAGCAAAGATGAAATGATCAATGTTCATAGTAATTTATATAACTTTAGTTCAGAAATCTATTTTGATACACTAATGACTTCCAGACACCTTTTCTCACAGCAAATTGATTGGGTTTGGAATTATTATACCCCCCATTTACATTTTTAAATGTAAAAATTGTAAAAGTAAAGTTTGGGAATAAAGATACTTGCTCACACTGTGTGTTAATACAATATAACACTACAGTAAACACTATACAGGCAAAGTCTGATGCACACAATAGTATCCAACTGCAAACCCGCAGCACCAGCAGTTTCAGAACCACAACCACAGAACCGGAAGTGAGGGACAGAGCACGGTGAGTTGTCTGTAATGTTTTTTGCTATTATTTGGTGAATAATTACCGTAATATATATATATATATTTTTTTTATTTTTTTTTTTTTACTAAATACTTAATTTGTGCTTTGATTTATCATCTTAATGAAAGTTGAATTTGTTGTAAAATACAATTTTTGGATTGCGTGTTGTAAATAGGCTTTGCTGTGAAGCTTTGAAGATGTTTATCATTCGTAAATATATTATATTTTTATTCATAACATTTGTTAATGTTAATTGTGTTGTTTCTTTCATCTCTTGTAGAGATGAATTCAGAGATGTGACACATTACCTGAGCTGCAGCAGTGCAACTAATATATACTTACAATATATTATTACATTACAGTTTTACAGTATAATTATTTATTTTACGCTTTACTATACACCGATGTGAATTAGGAAGTAGACAAACACTACTTATGTGTGATTTAGTTAAATAAGGAACAAGGACATTTTTTTTTTTACTGTTTTCCTGTATGCTCTACAACTTGTCTGATTTTACATCTGTAAGTAATTATCAGTTAAAGTAACTGACATTTATTATATTGTAGCAATTGACATTTTAAGATTTCTCTGTGTTTTCTTCTTCCAGTGTGACAGTCCAAACATACAGAGATGGTGGACTCTTATTCTTCTGGAGAAATTTGGGTTTTTCTCTGAAAGGTAGATATTGCACATTTCTTTTAGCCCACAATTACATTTGCACCCCCTTCTGACCAATTTTAATCAAACTTCATTTAAATAAATGTAATTGAATTTAATAATTTAAATTAACCAAGATATGTATATTACAGTGCAGAAACCCTACAAGACGCCCTTCCAAGTAGAGAACAAGCTATGCTTAGCAGCAGTGATGTATGTCTCAAATAACACACATACACACACATATGTGACCCTGGACCACAAAACCAGTCATAAGGGTCAATTTTTCGAAATTGAGATTTATACATCAACTGAAAGCTGAATAAATAAGTTTTACACTGATGTATGGTTTGTTAGAATAATATTTGACTGAGATACAACTATTTAAATATATAGTGCAAAAAAAAAATAAAATAATAATAATAATAAAAATCAAAATATTGCAAAAATCACCTTTAAAGTTGTCCAAATGTAGTTCTTAATAATGCATATTACTAATCAAAAATTAAGTTT
Organism: Cirrhinus mrigala; assembly: GCA_036247105.1. Lineage (NCBI taxonomy): Eukaryota > Metazoa > Chordata > Actinopteri > Cypriniformes > Cyprinidae > Cirrhinus > Cirrhinus mrigala. The sequence goes on from CM070009.1 coordinate 49,333,175, forward strand.
TGACATATTTACAGTAGGAATTTTACTAAATATCTTCATGGAACATGATCTTTACTTAATTTCCTAATGATTTTTGGCATAAAATAAAAATCAATAACATTGACCCATACAATGTATTTTTGGCAATTGCTACAAATATACCCCAGCGACTTAAGACTGTTTTTTTTTAGCAGGGTCACATATATATCTTAACATAATACATTTATGAGAAATATTAAAAACACATTTTTCTTTAATATTCAGCAATGAAGGAACTCCCAATAATCTGACACATGACAGAAGCTGTGAAATGACTCCATTCCAACAGACATCTGCTCAGGTTGCCAGTGGAAAAACCACTTTATAATGGATGAAGAGGACAAAGAAAAGGCCCTCAACAATCTCCTGGAACAATCAGAAACTTCCAGAGTGTCCTTCAAATTTCATTTTGTGTTCAGGGATGATGTGGAGTTATTTATGCAGGATTGTCATGGCAAAATGGGCCTAATAGTGCATTGTTCACTTGATAAACTTCACACTATTCGTTTTGTAACTGCTTGTTTTCTTGAAAACAACAACAACAACCTAACACTAACTAAATTAATTTGTATTTTTTTTATTATATAATAATAATAATAATAATAATAAAAAAGATTGCCCTATTCATTTTATATTATCTCTGTTTTATTTTTTTATTTATATAAATATAAACACAAAAAAAAAAAAAAAAAAAAAAAAAAAACTTGCTACATGCACTGCTTTAGGCTAACTGAGACTTGTCATAGCACTTACATATTGCTCTTTAGTTGATTTTGATTGCTTCCATTGTCTTCATTTGTAAGTTGCTTTGGATAAAAGCATCTGCTAAATATATATTTTTTTATTAATATTTTCATTATTGTATACATTTTGATTGTTTCTTTTAAAATGATGCTGCTGTTTGTGTGTGTAGGTGTTTAGATTTTTATTTAAATGTTTTAGTTTTTTATATAGTAAAATGCATGATGCACATGTTCTTGGCTTTGGAGTAAATGTTTATTTTGAATCTTGTGATTAAAGTATATTTCATATAAAATGCCCTTAAGTTTCAAGTATTATTTTTAATATCATGAACAGGAAATAACTTGCATAATATGAAACAAATAGTTATATACAATTATATTACACAAGATTAATGTTTTAAATAGTTTTAAATGTACCATAATGTATCGTTATAACATGCATAACTAAAGTATGAAGTTTCTTGCGAAATAATAGCAAATTACACTTTAAAATCATGGGTGGTGCTGTTCTGTTAAGAACGTAAGCTCCGCCCCTCACTTCCGGTTCTGTAACTGCTGGTGCTGTGGGTCTGCAGTTGGATATATCTCCATGCACATTTAATTCAGGCCAAGTCCCGCCCATTCAGATACAAACGGACCAATGGAAGCTGCTTTTAGTGAGCAGCCAATCAGGTTGGACTGATGTCATCTCCACCCACTATATATAACCAACAGAGTGTGTGTTCTGCTGTCTGAAGATGAGACTAGTAACACTGTGACTGTGACATTCACACACAAACAGACTCTTGAAAATATTCTTCCAGAAGTTTGTTTTTGTTGATTCATTTCTGTGGGCCCTTAAAAGCAGATTCCCCTTCAGTCATTATTCAATTACTAATTGTTTTACTGCTTTGAGCCCTGAACCTTTTGAAGCCCTCAGATATTTGGTTGTGAATTAATATAAATCCAATAAATAAAATTAGTGAACAGAATAAAATAAGATTTGAAAGAAGGACTTGTGGAAGTTAAAGTAATCTGCTTACACACTGTATATTAATTAAGTTTTTTAGAAATTTAAATAAAATTGATTTCAGATGAATATTGATTTAATTATAATTAGGATTAAAATCAGTTTATTAACTGTCTGAACTTTATTCCATTGTTTACTGAAAGGAGTTATACGGTAGCATAAAGCAGCTCAACAAATGGAAACTCTTAAGTTCCTCATTCGTGCATCTTTCATTCACACTTGTCACAGTGTCGTCAGAATCAGCACTGACAGCTGCAGCGTCTCCTTTTTATAGAAACAGGTGTAAGGTCTGCAGGGTCATCCACATCTCTACTAAAAACAATCTCATTATAGCATGAATGCCCCTACATCTGGCCCTTTATGTGGCAGATCTTGATTTGTTTTAGCTCAACTCTCCAAAGAGTTTGACCAATGCTGGATAGATTCAAAATAGCATAAGATGGTCATCATATCTCTCCCTAATCAAACACACCTGATTCATTCATCAGTTCATCAATAGAGACTCCAGTGATAGAAACATTGTTGAGGAGACTCCAGGAACTGGTTTGGGAACCACTGGTCCATGGAAATGTGCAGAAATACAGTATATGTGCTACTGTACATCAGATTCCTCATTCCTGCTCCTGGAGAAACACTTTTCAACTCTAATTAAAGCACCTGAATCAACTAATCAAGGTCTTTCAAATCCAGGTGTTTGGATGAGGAACTCTGCCTTACGTGAAAACACTGAAATAAAGATTTTAGATAAACTGCACCAATTAAACTAACACTGAACTTGTAATCAGACTGCAGCAAAAATTTATATGGAGGAAAAAGTTGAGAAATTCAATTCTAGAAATAGTTAAAGAAAGAAGAGAAACTGTGATCTGAATGTGTGAAAATTCACAGTCATCTGTCCAAACTGGGTCCAGAGATGATCTCAGATCTGTGTGGGTTAAACCAGTGTGGTCAAACTAACTGAGTTTCCACAGCCAGCAGTAACACACTTCTGAAAACACTAGACCACAAACCACAACACAAAGAGACAAAAGACAAACATTAGTGCTGAGAGAAGAACAAATAAATAAATAAATAAAAAATATATAAATAAATAAACTTACAGTTCTGTGCAAATGCAAGTTCATACACAGCTTCATTTATACACTTTGATTTTGTGTATTTTGCACTTACAGATTGTAACGCCACGCCAGCAGAGGGAGCCCTCACCCATTTACTCTCTGTTACCGCTCCCTCTGCTGCTTCTTTGGTTACTTCCTGTTTGGTGGCCATATAAGGAGGCCTATACCAAACAGGCTTTGTGAAGTATTGTTTTGCCTGTGTGGACTCTACTAAGCGGTTTCTCTGATTTCATTGCCTTGTTTTGTTATTGCCACGGTTTTGTTTCATTGTCATAGTTTTGCCTTGTTCCTTGCCATAGTTTTTGCCTTGTTTCATTGCCTTGTTTTATTTGTTGCTTTTGGACTGCTCTCTTGGTATTTTGACCTTCTGCCTGTTTTCTGGATTTCACTATTGTCTTTGCCCTGGATATTACTGTTTGTTTGGAGATCGACCCCGCCTGTCTTGACTACGATCTGTTTAATAAAGCTCGCATCTGGATCTAACACGCTTCACTAGAGTCCCGTTACACAGATAAACGTCTGAATGTCTGTTGTATAACTGTTTAGTAATTTTGATGCTTTTAATTTAGTGATTAGTGCACATACATACATACATTTTATGCACTTTATACATTTTACATCTACAATACATCAATGCACCAATAAAATTTTCAACAATGTCTGTTTTGCTAATAATATGTTATTTCTATTTAAATGAACTTAAACAAGAACTTAAAGTCTCAAGTGCTCATAACCGCAAGTGTGGATACTGAGACAAAATAAATTTTGGTGTCAACGGCAGAGATAAAATCATTTTTGCATCATGACATTAAATTTGTTAATGTGTTAAATGGTTTTGCCAAATATCTGACCAATGACTTTGGAGGAGTTTGAAAAATTAGGGTTTCAAACATTTTTTTTAAAAATGGCATTATTGATATTATGGTTATTAGTACGACTCAAGTCACTGATAATGAATACCTCTTCAGTAACGAACCAGTTTAATCACCAATATTTTAATGATTTTATTTCTAGAATTTAACAACATGCAGAAAACTGATAAAAGAAAGAAGTAAAACTAACAGTAATGTAAAGAATTATAGCAAATGTAGTTTGATCAACAATATTCAGTTCTCACACTGAAGAACATGTTTCACAGCCGCTGTTGTCTGGTTAGTGGTTATGGTTTGGCAGTTCATAGGAAATATAGAAGAAACAGAGTTCAACACAACACCAGTAACAGTCTGTGCTCAGCTCTCGAGGGAAGATTCAACCGATTGAGGCGTTTACAGAATGACTGCAGGTTAAAACTGACTGAGCTGATCTCAGTTCTCACACTTCTCCATTATGACTGACATTGTGTCACTAAATAGCAGAATTTAAACACTCAGTCAGATCAGAGGAAGTGAACGACCACAGGAAGGGTGGATAGTATTTAAAGAAAGAGTTGTGAGCATATAATGAAGAGGAAGACTGACAGAAAGAGAAAATGGCTGATAAGTGTCATTTGTGTCTGCTGGGACTGATCATTCTCTCTTCACTTCTCACAGGTAAAAAAAAAAAAACAAAAAAACTGGACATTTTGTTTAATTAGTCTGGAAAAACAGTTAATTTGATCATGTTCAGTTTATTAAATACCCACTTCTACAGGCACCACTACACCACTGATTATATTATATTAATAATAATCACTCAAATGTTCTTGTGTTTCAGGTACCAGTGGAGTGAATGAGACTCATGTGTTCATCAGTTCTGGTGAAAATGTCCGTCTGCCCTGTAATAATGCTCTTCATGACTGCAAATCAACTACATGGATTTATAATAACAGACTCAGTAATTCAACAGTTGAACTGATTACTTTAGGGATAAAGAAGAAAGACATTGAGAGACATGAGAGACTGAGTCTGGGGTCTGACTGCTCTCTGAACATCAAGAACATCATAAAAGAAGATTATGGATCTTACAGCTGCCGACAATATGTGAATGACAAACAACAAGGAACTGATGCACGTGTTTATCTGCATGTTCTTCATGGTAATTTTATGATTGTGTGGTCAATTTAAAATAAGCAAATTCTTCTCTTAAACTCTCATGATGATTGAAGAGTGTGTGATTTGTGTGTTATTTTGTGTTTCAGTCTCTTCATCATCCTCACAGACTGAGATCAGTGCAGGCAGCTCTGTGACTCTCTCCTGTCAGTTGTATTCATTTGCTGGAGTCTCTTGTGATGATTGGATCCGTTCTGAGGGAATTCATCTGTTCTGGGTGAATCAGGCTGGTGTTAATCTGACAATATCAGACTCCAGATATCAGATATCAGCTCCAGGACTCTGTATCATCACTGTGAATACAACACTTCTGAATGAAGATGACAACAGAGAGTGGAGATGTGAAGTTACTCACAGAAATCAAGTCAAGACCTCAGTCACATATACTGTCAAGAGTTCAGGTGAGAAAACAATCTCATTATAATCTCTTTATAATGTCAGTAACACTAAGGACTAATAATATTGTTGAAGCAGAACAAACCAAGGTACAAAATCTTCTTTCAGTCTGACAGAAGAGAAACTCAAAGCACTGCTGCAAACTAATGTATACTGCAGTCAAGTTTAACAGTCCGATGAACAGTCAGTGATGATCAAAGTAAAAATATGAAGATCATATTCTACAGCAGGTCTAAGAATATGACCATTCAAGCTAAACTTAATGTGAGTGTTGAACATTATAGCTTTTTTTGTTTGTTTGTGTGTTTTTGTGTGCAAACAGTATTTTATTTGCAGTGTGCTGTATTTTTCAGAAAATAAAACTTGTATTGTTGAGAGAAACACACACAGAGAGAGAAGATGCATCGATGTATAAATCACATTTTATTATTATATTCAGAAATAATGTAAAATATTGGTAAATAAAGTGAAAGAGACAATTTAACTACATGACATTATACTATAAAACCAAAACTAAAAAACATCCCTGTTATTGCACAAGGCTCTGTTTTTGGAATTAGCCTTTTATGTGTTTTGTAATAATTTTACACAACTTTTAATGTATGTAATGATATAAATCCATTAAACGACAACACCACTTGATCTAAAAGTATCAATTTTTTTGTGATTATATCTTTATTAATTTTATATATGGTCCTGAAACCATATTTTCGATATGTTTAATGTACTGTACCTACTTAAATTCATTAAACTTTGCCACTGTTTAAGATAAAGATATCAAACCAGCTGTAAATTATAGAAAATATTATTTCTTATGATACACAGGGCTAATTTATCGGATTATGCCATTGGTATTTATTTTTCTATATTAAAACAATGTGAAGAGTTGAAAATCTGAAATGTTCTTCTAAAATGAGCATTTGTATAACGCGTTTAGGTTCAGTACTTTCACATTAATGGCAATCATTTTTTTTTATTTTTCTTTGCCATTGAAATTAAAGATATATGAATATAAATGTATAATCTCAGAAAAAAGGTCACTGGGGCAGTACTCTAAGGTGCAAAAATACTTTTTTTGTAGTGTATTTACCTTAAATGGTACAAATTAGTACCTTAAAGTTGCTACTGGCTTTGTTTCAGTGCTGTGACACACAGTATTTCCAAGTGATACAGGAAACTGAATAGAGAGCAGGGTTTTGTGTTTGCACACCTCCTCTCCATGTCGGCAGTAGCAGGCTAACGGTTGGATGGGTGGTGTTTTTTTTTTTTTTTTTTTTTTTTTTTGTTTTTGTTTTTTTTAGTTCCATCACATGCAAATACAAGGCAATTACAGTGCAATGTCATACACTTTAAAATATGTAAAACAGAAAAACAACAACAAAAGATAAAATGAACATAAACATACATATATATATATATATATATATATATATATATATATATATATATATATATATATATATAATACACACACACACACACACACATATATATATATACCAGGATAAAAAGGTGTTATATTATATTAGGGCAGTCACATAAATTTTATATATTGATATAAATTTGATATATTTTAATATTTTAAAATATATATTTAAGATCAGTGTTACAAAAGGTAATATATAATGGTTTCCTTTGATTTTTTTTTTTTTTTTTTTTTTACATCAATATAATACTTTGCTAAGATAATTAACAGATTAATAATGCAATGTTGTTTATCTGACAAATATGGGTCTTAGCAAAATATCATGAGGTTCTAAATTAACGGCTTTGTTTAATTTTTTTATGTCTATTTTAAATAAACATAAAGTTAAAGTCAACCCAAAATGAAATAGAGAAGGTGAAATAGAAAAATGAATGTTCAATATCTTTAACTGATATGTTACAAAAGGTACATTTGTGTGGAGAGGACATACAACCACACACTCACTCGCAAATAAACTACTTTAATTAACCAACGTTTCAGCAAGAAGACTTTGTCAAGATATACAAGATAAACTAATGTTAATTTTAAAATAAAATTTCAGATGGCCTTTAGAAGATTTTGCATCTTCTAATCCATATTAGTATATTTGTAATCATGACTTTTGTGTACTTTCAATATTTACCTTCCATACTGTGGTTTTATTTTTGTGTTATATCTCTTTTATCATTTTATTTTATTTTTACTAATGATATGTTGGTACCGTTTACATTTTTCTGCACAAGAAGACCATGTCAGCAAAATAATTTCCCTGTCGACAATAAAGTTTGTTGTATTTCTGATTCTCTAAATTATATTCTGTTTTTATTTTGTGCTTTTTTTTATCTATTGTACTGAACAGATACAAATCCATTTAACTACAACAACACAGTTTCCGCTGAAGATACTAAACCAACTGCTAAATAATATATCTGTATATGATATATCTCTACATTTAATTTACAGCTGGTTTGATTCCGTTGTGTTCAAGATTAATGGTTCAGCACCATATATTAAAAAAACAAAAAAACAAAAACAAAAACAAAAAACTTATTTAATAATCATAAAAATAAGGTTTGTGCATCATGCAGATTAATATTCAGAGTAATTTACAGTTGGTTTGATATCTTTAGATCAAATGGTGTTCAAGTTTAATGGATTTAAATGGGTTCAGTACTGGATAAAAATCAGGTTAATAATCTGAAAAACAAGCCTTGTGTATTATAGGGAATAATAGTATAAGATTTTTACATTTGGTTTGATACGTTTATCCTAAACAGTGGCTGCCTTTATTAAAAATAATAAAGGTATAATCAGGAAAAAAAAGAAAAAAAAACAAGCCTTGTGCATTATAGGGAATAATATTCTGAATATTTTACAGTTGGTTTGATACCTTTAGATCAAATGGTGTTTTCGTTTAATGGATTTATATCATTGCAAACATTAAAAGTTGTGTAAATTTATTACAAAACAGATAAAAGGCTAATTCCAAAAACAGAGCCTTGAGCAATAACAGGGATGTTTTTTTCTGAACATTTTAGGATTTATGGTATAATGTCATGTAGTTAAATTGTTTAATTAATTCAAATGGTTATTTATTTATTTATTTATTTTTCTTGAAAATAAACCCTGTGCAATGTAAATGGCATATATTTATGTCTATCTGAGTTAGTTTGGGCTCAAAACATAACAGTTTAATTGGTATGAAACTGAATGTCTAATGAATGTCAAACATCAAACTAACTTTACCGCAGTAAGTGAACCTGAAACTGCTCACGGACAAATGAATCGTGTTCATGAATGAATTGTTAGTTGTGGTGGAACATTGGGTTTCTACATTTTTTTTGTTTTTTTATTATTATTATTATTATTATTATTATTATTATGTGAGAGCTTAGTACTTCTCTTGTTTCCTGATGTCCTTAAAGCAGCAACACATCTACATAAAACGTTTTCAGAAACAACAGACAAATTAAACTGAGTAACCAAATCACTTCTCTTTAAAGATGAAGAGGCTGTGATGTCAAAACAACATTCAAAATGGTCTTTTTTTATAGGTGTACCTTCAAAAATAACAGCAAAACGTCCTACTTTTGTAAAATAATGAAAACAAACAAAATGTGCTTGCCACAAACTTCTTCCTGGAGCGCATCACAAAAAGAAACCAAAACTCAGTGATACTGCCTATTCCACACAAACATGAGAAACATATCTAAAAATGTTGAAGTGTATAATTTTAAGTGCCTGTGTTTTACTTATTTGACGTTATAAGTACATTTATATGAGTTACTTTGTACTATAAATCGTAGCATGTTTCAGATGACAAAAAAAATAAATAAAAAAAATGGTATGGCATTTCTCAGACACTTTGAAAACTCCTGTTTAATGATGCATCTGAACTAATTAATTTTTTTTACAGCTGAAGGTAAAATCACAAACTTTCAGGATCATGAAACAACAAATTCACCAGTATCTACAGATCACGGTGCTACTGATTAAACCATGATGATGTTAACGGTGATGCTTTCATTTTGACTCTGATAGTCATCAATCCCTGACTGTGACTATCTCTTCTTTAGTGACAGTGATTTCTGTTTCTGTCACTGCATTTGCTGTTTTCCTTCTTGTTGTTCTCTGGCTGATCTGCAGAAAAAGAGCTGGTGAGTTTTCAGATTTCCTCCTTTCTAAAAATTAAAAACAGTTTAGATCTCACTTTAATGAAGAGCAAACAAACACATCAAGTTTAGATTGTGTGTATCATATAATGTGGATTATGTGACAATGAGATTCTCAAACAGAAGTTTATTCCTGTAATGTCAATCTCGAAAAGTGTTTAAGTCAAAGAACAATCGTTTCTATCATTCATTTGAATGGTCTTGTAATCTGAATGTCATTAGCATTGTTAGCATCCAGTGTTTTGCATACATGTTTTATCAAAAATACCCATATTATATAAGGCACACTATTTCATTTATTTTCCTCAGATAATAAAATGGGGACTTATGAATCAGTGGTGAGTTCAGTAATGGCAGTGATTTAGATTTGATTTCTGTCTTTAAAGCTCAATAAAGTGTTATTTTTGCAGTTTTAACTTGTTCTTGTCTGAAGGTCAAAGGTGAGAATGAAGATAAAGGGACGTATGAAACAATCAACATGTCCATTCCTGCTGCTGCTAGAGACAATGTGAGTCAACTAAACATTCAACATTCAGTTCACTGTCTGTTCTAGAATGTGATTTACTGAAAGCTGTTGTATTATTATACATATTACAGTGAGATATAATTCTGATCTGTCTTTGAAACATTGTTTGCTGCACGTTTGCATGTATGTTTAGGAGCAGACAGATGATGTGACTTATTCTGAAGTCTCTTCTTCCTGTATAAATCCAGTAAAATCACTCAATGTGAGTAGCAACACATTCCCTTATTCTTCATCACAGCAGCTTCTCTCATCTATATGCTGCTGAAATGTAGTTCTGAATCTCAATCTCAGACAAGTGAAGCTCATGCGCTAATAATAATGACATTGATGGAGAAAATCTGTGCTGTTCTTTCAGGATCATAATGACAGAGTGACTTACGCTGCCATCAGAGGAACAGAAAATGAGCCGCGGGATGAACTTTACGCCTCTGTGAACAAGAACAAGAACAAATAAACATTAATGACACAGATCACTGCTTGAGCTCATCATATCAGCAGCAGCAGATGGGACGTTTTTTTTTTTTTTTTGTTTTTTTTTCCAGATGCTAATATTCACGACTGTGGTGTTTGGAAGAATTAGACATTTGTGTAAACAAACAAAACTTTTTTTGTAAAATATTTTAAAGCAAACATTTTACTATTAAAATACGGTTCTGTAGCAACATTTTAGGTTTTATGGATTTAACTTAAATTTATATTGTAGTTTCATTTAACTGATATAATGTTAATCTACCAATCTATGAAAGTACTGAAATGTGTTCTGTATCTTTATAATACACTGATAACCACCAGAAGCAGGTGATGATGAGAAAGTCACTTGATGAACCAAAACCACAAGCAGCTTTAAAATGCTAACAAATATAGAAAGTGCAGTGTCATTCACACAAACACTAAACACCACCATGGTAACACACATGAAATTAAAATAATGCAGGGGTCGGCATGCGGCTCTTTCATTCCTCTGCAGTGGCTCCTGTAGTATGGGTGTACCCGACTTTAATAAAGCCTAAACTCTTCCCCTGTACTTTTTCTCGGAAAAGTGTGTTCACGTAGAGATTTCCAAGGGCCAATGTGAATACATTTATATTTGAATTAAAAGAGACAAGATAGTCACGTCGTTTAGGATACATTTTATTCTTATCCAAAACGATGTGAACATCATGCAGCGCTAAACACTCTCATGCAGTGTAAGTTTTATTCATATTCGACAATGGAGGGCGCTCTTGCGCAGAATATCCAAAATAGATGGAAGTAATGACTCTTGTCGTGCCAGCAGTGTTGCCAAGTCGGGCTTGTAACTGAAAGGTTGTGGGTTCGAGTTCCAGGTCTGGTAGGGATTGAAGGTGGGGTGAGTGAATAACCAGCACTCTCTCCACCCTCAACACCACGACTGAGGTGAGACCCTTGAGCAAGGCACCGATCCCCCAACTGCTCCCCGGGTGCCACAGCGATAGCAATATGGCTGCCCACTGCTCCGGTTGTGTGTGTGTGTGTGTGTGTGTGTGTGTGTGTTCACTACTCACTACTGTGTGTGTGCACTTGGATGGGTTAAATGCAGAGCACAAATTCAGAGTATGGGTCTTGGCCTCACATCACGTCCTTTCCTCTTTCTTTCCTTTTGAAGCAACCCCAGTAATGTCATATTTAGCCTCTGAAATATGAATTTACCAGGGGAACCTCGGCAAATAAAGAACGTGTATTTTATCCCCCAGAACACGATTTCTAACAGGGGAACCCCCTCTAAATGTGATTGGGCTAGTTTTGGGCTACTTTTGCGTTTTTGTTGTGAAAACCTGGCAACCCTGCGTGCCAGGAAACCCTAAATGGTCAAAGTCATCCACTATCGCTGTAGCTAAACTGAATAACAAACGAAAACTTTAACTGATGAAACATTGAATCATTAAAGGATTGTGACAATATATGGTTTATGTGTGTTTTCAAGTCTTCACCAGGTAATAATTAAAATATATGAATGATACAGTGGTAATTTAATTAATTACAGTACAGAAGCTATAAATGATATTTTCTGCCTTATTCTGTGATAGAAATGGAAAAAGTGTTTGTTTTAGTATAAATTATTATACTGATTATACAATTATAACCATAAAATTGTCATTAGTAAAATATATAACAAAAATATTATAGAAGACAAATTATTGTCCAGCAGTGTATTTTATTTCTTAGCCAATTCAAAGTAAGAGATAAGAAAAGTTTGTTTGTTTTTAGAATTATTTTTGTCATTATTATTATTATTATTATTATTATTATTATTACTACATTTTACATTTCTGTCGTCCTCACTGACAGACAATGTCCTGTAACATAACTGAATATAAAACTTTATTCTTTATTTGACGAAATATTTTGTGGCTCCACGTGAATTTTATTTAGTGTGAAAGGGGCCAAAATGACTTTTTTGGTGTTGAAGGTTGCAGACCCCTGAAATAATGCAATAATAGTTAATTTAACAACATTAGATGTAACACACAACCCTAATGTACACAACTAATCAGAAAAACAAACAAACAAAAAAAATAAAAAGAAAAAAGAAACAGCTGTTTAAACAAACAAACAAACAAACAAAACATCCCATGTGAAATGTAATAGAGGGAATGTTGCAGTTATTCACTGTAAATTATGTGTTCGTTTTCACTTCCATTAACAGAACTACTGTAAAAAAAAATTACAGATTTTTACTGTTAAAACCATGGTCATTTTTTACAATGTGCTCTTGCTTTCAGCATGTATATTAGCTGTTTCTTGAAGAAAAAAGTTATGTACACAGCAATCTGAGAATTATTTCAGTGTCTTTTCAAATATTTTGTATGTATTACAAATTTTCATTTTTTAAATGTTGTTGTTGTTATTATTTTATTTTATTTTCTTTTCTTTTATTTTATTTTATTTTTCATTTTTCCCACATGTGACAATAAAGAGCATGAAAATGTCTTTGGTTAATGTCATGATTTTTGGATCGGTTTTGTTCATGATTAAGATGTCAGGTGTTTCATATTAAAGCAGTAATGTCATATCTGTCTATATAAGGAAGGTAACACCAGTGACAATTTTCAGTGACGCCAACTTAAACCTTCATATGAAATAATGAGATAAATGAGAAAATTGCTGACAACTAAAAAAATAAATAAATAAGTGGACTTACCATGGGCCTTTCTTCATAGATCTTCAGGAAAAGGGAAAAAGTAAGTCAAGTGATGTCACCAGTGTGATTTTTATTTCACTAAAGCACTTTCCCTCTCTACATGGCTGTGGGGACGAGCAGTTTTGTGGTGTTTTGAATTCAAAATAATAAATAATTAATAAAAAAAAAAAGAAAAAAGAAAACATATCGCCACATTAATGGCACAATAAGGTGTAGTTGTTTAAATAACATTGTTTTATTTTAAAATATAAAGAAATTACAACCCTGAAGTGTTTTTCATGTGTAATATTTCTGTAAAGGCTACAGGGACAGAACAATGGACATTATTTCCATAGAATGAGCCTGTTATCTATTATTGCACGTGATCATTTCACAGCAAGTGCTTTTAGTGTCTGTGTGTGCGTGTTTGTGAGAAAATACAATGACACGTCCAAATCTGTATAGTGAAGCCTCTCCTCCACTAACAGCCATTCAAAAAAAAAAAAAAAAAAACACAAACAAACTTTCCCATGTACGGCCAGACTGGAAGTGTTAGCATTAGCCTTCTTGCCTTCTAGTGGCTTTGCAATGTGTTCCTTTAGTCCATGTTAGTGAAGGCCGCTTTTGAAACACTGATTTATGAAGCTTCGAATCTTTTTTGAATCTTTTGTTTCGAATCAGTGGTTCGGAGAGTGTTTCAAATTGGGAAAGTCACGTGATTTCAGAAGATTTTTAGATTTCAGATTTGGGGGGTGGGGGGGGGGTGATCTGTGTAAACTCGTGTAAGTAATAGTCTTATACTGGCCTCTATATAGAAGCTGTCCATAAAACAAACAAAGCAAGCCCTGCAAATTACTAAAAAAAATATTTAAAAAAACACATATCATATATCATGTTCTCTTTACACTGGTTCATTCATAAAAAACGAGAGGAACACACTGTGACTGTTGATCGTCTCTTTTAATACTGCAACACAAACTCAGACAGACAGGATGCTCTTGCCTCATCAACAACATAACACTGCCCTCTAGTGGAGCACTGAAGGAACTAACATCAGTACTACTAACATCAGCCTATTCAACTGCATATACTACATCCCTCTTTTTAAGGACAATTAAGAAAATGCAGAAAAGAAAAATACTCATTCACCAACATGTAATAAACAAGTATTAGCACTTAATTATTTTAAAGCTCAAGACAACTGAAACAATAAACAGCACCTAGATACATGTTTGTTATTTGTTTTTAACCAAAACACTCAGAACGCAAACATAACTTATTTTCTGACTTTTTCCTTTTTTTCTTCTTAGCCCATTTCAAAATCACTGAATCTAATTGGCTTTTTTACAAGCCTCCCACTCCTAGTACGATTTCCTTGCTCCGTGTTTTCAGCCACCACAGTTTGATCATGCACATTGTCTTTCTGTCTCTTCTGTGTCATCTCCTTCAACTTCCTCCACAACACCTGTTAGATCTTTCTTTGCTTGTATGTAAGTGTCTCCTGTTCCTTCTGTAGGTCTGACCAGAATCTGTCACAATGTTGTAGGAACGAGGCTTTTTTCTGTCACCACTGCCAGCTTCCAACCCTGTGATGTTTCCACTCTGACAACTGATCCCGGTTGAATCACAGACAAAGGTTTGGCATGTTGGTTGTAGTAATGTGCTTGCCTTTGCTGTTGCCGTACCAACCTTTTCTTTACATCTTTAGGGTGCTTGGGTTTCAGAGCCCCACTGGCTATTGGGAGAGTGCTCCGTAACACCCGACCCATGCGAGGTTCAGCTGGTGAGTATCCAAGACCAGTCACCGGGGTGTTTCTCAGTGAAAGAAGTGCAAGATGTGGATCCATCTTAGCTTTCTTTAGCATTAGCTTGATTGTTTTTTATGGACCTCTCTGCCACCCCGTTAGACTGTGGTTACCCTGGGCTTGAATATTTCCAGTTTATAACCCAGTCTTCTGCAAACTGACGCACCTCTGCACTAGCAAATGGCACATGATCACTTATGATCTCCTTGGGTATGCCATGCCTTGCGAATACAGCTTTCAGTTTTCCAACTACTGTGCATGCAGCTTTGTCAGGAATCTGTTGAACTTCAGTGTATTTTGAAAAGTAATCAACAGTAAGGAGAAATGACGACCTTTGAGCTTGAATATATCCACACCCAGCTTGTACCATAGAAGCTCTGGCAGTTCATGGGGTTTCAATGGCTCTTTTTGGTTCCTTGGCATTAGCTGCTGGCATACTGTACATCTTTCGACCATGTTCTGGATCCCTGTAGACAATGCAGGCCAGTACAGGTATCTCCTTGCATGTTCCTTAGTGCGCTGTATTCCTTGATGAGCTGCATGGAGTCTTTCCAGTTTTACTGGCCTCATACCTCTTGAGATGATGAATTTGTCATTTGTCATTATCAATCCATCACAGATTCGTATCGTGTCTCTGATGGGCCAGTAACTCTTTAGATCTCTGTCGAGCCGTTTCATGTGGACAGGCCATCCTCGCTGGTGCACTTCTCTTAGCTTTGAAGATGTTTCATCTGCTTTTGTCTCTGACTTGAGCCTTTCAAGAATTTCAGTGCCCATGAACTCAGTGGCTTTCATTGCATATACTACTCTTACTTCACCATCCATGTTTTCGTCATGTGGTCCGCCTTCAGACAGAAATGCCCTACACAGAGCATCAGCTATCAGCATGTCTTTTCCTGGGATGTAGCTCACCTGCAGAAGCATTCCTTGCAGCCGGGCTGGAGCTTGACTCAGGGGTTTTGTGAAGATTGCCTCCAGAGGCTTGTGAACTGAATGCACAATCACAGATGCTCCAAAAACATACTGATGGAATTTACGTGCAGCAAAAACCACAGCCGGTAACTTTTTCTCGATCTGTGCATAATTGCGCTCGGCATCTGTCAGTCCTCTTGACGCATATGCGACTGGGTGTTCTTGTTGCAGTAAACATGCCCCGAGGCCATCTTTTGATGCGTCGGCTTGAAGCACTATTTGCTGCTTTGGGTCAAAAAAACCTTAGCACAGGAGCCTCAGTGAGTGCCTTTTTTAGGCTGTCCAGTGCTGCGTCATGCTCAGGCATCCACAGCCACTCAGGGTCTTTTCTCAGCAACTGTCTTAATGGTGCAGTCAAAACGGCTTTGTTTCTTATGTACTGTGACAAGTATTTTGTCATGCCCAGCAGTCTCTGTAGGCCTTTTTTGTCTTCTGGAGCGGGCATATTGACAATTGTGTGTTAAAAGTACACAGCAATGATGAGGCTTTGTCATCTTTTTCATCCAAAATTGTGAACAGTTTGTTACCAGCGAGTTTGCTCTGTACATCCTCAGGTATTGGTATGGAGCAGTGCTGGCATCTAATTGCCCTTTTTAGTTCACGAGGATCAAGACACAGTCTAAATGAGCCGTTTTTCTTTTCAGTTACCACAAGACTGTTGACCCATTTTGTTGGCTCAATAACAGGTGCAATGACGTCAGTCTGCACTAACTGATCCAGAGTTTCTTTTAGTCTGTCCATTATGGCCAAGGGGATCTTTCTACATCCATGAACCACTGGAGGAACCTCTGGATCAAGGTATATGTGATGCTCACCTGGGAATTCTCCGAGCCCTTCGAATACCTCTGGATATTGTTCCACCAGGTCATCTTTTGTAGCAGGCACGGTTGCTTTCACAGGCTCGATTCAGTTGTTCACATGCAGCTCTGCCAAGTATTGGTGGTGTCGACTGCTCTGTAACAAAAACAACAGCCTTGATTCCATTTGTCCCTTGTGGCACTTTCACTAGCATGGTCTCTGTGGGCTTGAGTGTGACATCGCCAGGTAGTTTTCTGATTTGTTCAAGTGAGAGGACATTTGCTTCAGCACCAGTGTCTAGTTTGATTTCAATAGGGATCCATCTGACTGTCATGGTTGTGTACCATGATTCTTCATTCTTACAGATTGCATTTATCTGTGTGCACTGAAGTGTCCCCATAAGCAAACTATCAACAGCTTGCACAGATTTCATCTTGCACATTTTTGCAAAATGGTTGGCTTTGCCACACGCTCTGCATTTAGCCCCATATGCTGGACACGATCTCGGTGCGTGTGTCTGTCCACATGTGGTACATGCTTTTGATGTGCCGCTGACTTTCTCTTTTTTGTTTTGAAACGGTGTGGCTTTAAAGGGCTTGTTTTGCTCCTTTAATCATGTCAAATGCATGCACTTCACTTTCTTTTTTCACTGATGGCATTATGTTTATTCTTTCCTTGGCAATCTCAGATGCTCTGCATATGTCTACAGCCTTTTGTAGAGTCAGAGTTGTTTTCTAACGCTTTCTCTGCGCCGCTTTCAATGCCATAATGCACCCCGTGAGCATTTACACTCAACTTCCATAGGAATGAATGGAAACGCTCGCTACGCTTTGCTCGCTACGTGCCAGTGGAAATACACCGTCAGACTTGGTTCTCTCAGCAGTTTTTCTGTCACACTTTTTGTCACACTAAAAACAATTTTGTCTCTTATCATGTCATCCTCTGATGCACCAAATTCACAATGTTTGCTTTTTTGCCGGAGTTCTGTAACAAACTTATTAATCTGCATTGGCTCATAATGCTTGTCCAGAACTGATGTCTTTCAAACACCACATTCTTGTTAGGTGTGCAGTAGTTTCTGAAGCTTCCAAAATCTTCTCTACAGTCACTTCTTCTGGTGCTTCTTTTGTTATGTCAAAAGTATTGCAAATCTCTAGTGCCTCCTCACCCAATGAGTGTAGCAGAACTGCCACTTGAACTGTCACACTCTTTTTAGAGAGTTCAGCTGTACATGTACAACATTACTCTCTGTTCCCATTTGCGCCAGTTTTCACTTACGTTGCCAGTCAATGTCATCGCTGAGGGTGGCTTGAAATGCTCCATTTTTTGTCTGATGTGCACACCGCTTTTGCTCGTAGCCTTCTAGCAGATGTTTTGACTATGACGACAGCCCACACTTCTAACACCATGTCATGTTGTCTTTACACTGGCTCATTCATAAAAAACAAGATGAACACACTGTGACTGTTGATCGTCTCTTTTAATACTGCAACACAAACTCAGACAGACAGGATGAACTTGCTTCATCGACAACAACACTGCCCTCTAGTGGTGCACTGAAGTAACTAACATCAATACTCAGTTACTAACATCAGCCTATTCAACTGCATATACTACATCATACAGACACTTCATATTTATTAGTATTTTATTATTTGTATTGCGTTTAACGTAGTATACTTTCAATAAAACATCTGCAATAGGTTTAAAAAGCTGTTTTATGCATGTTTTAGCCTGAGTTTTAGCCTAGACATTTTTGACCAGCAGGTGTCACCAGCGTGTGGAGTTTCGAGCGCTTCAAAACAATGAATCATTTTGCAAAGCAACTGGTTCAGTTGATTCGAAGCTTTGAAAAGCTTTTCCTGCATCCCAATGTTCATATTATCCATCCTCAATAGTATGTGAGATTACAATAAGTGTGTCCCAAAGCATAGCATGCTGAAAAGAGTGTGTCAAATGTCCCCGGATGGTCTGATATTTCAGGTCAATTTATATATAAATTATATATAAATAGTTGTGTGATGTGATAGTATGTCCCAAAGCTCGCCTACTCTTCTAGTACACACTCAGAAGTGTGTACTTTTTCTTCACCAAAGGAGTACATACTTTAAGGGCGTAGTATAAGTAGACACATTGGGACACAGCATTTGTTTCTTCCATCACTAGTCCATCTGTTATGTTCTCATTGGTTCATTGTTCTGTCATGTGGTTTTCAGTTCTGTTTGTTCATTGGTTTCTGTTCAATAGTTCTGTCCTGTCATTGGTTGCTTTCTATCATGTGTTCCCTATAGTTTTATATTTAGACCCTCATGTTTGCCTTGCTTCTTTGTTGTGCATTATGTTTGTGTCATGTTAGCTTCATGTTTTGTTAAGCCATGCTAAGCCTTTGTTTATTTTTAATTAGTTAAATGCTGAAGATATAAAACTGCACTTGGGTTCTACATCTGGTTTGCCTCAGTGGAGTTTGTTACTGAGATCTGGTGATTCTCCTTCATTAGTTGCTAATGTGAGGATAAGATCGATTGTGAAGCAAAGCAACAAAGAGAGAGAGTGTGTGTGTGTGTGTGTGTGTGTGTGTGTGTGTGTGTGTGTGTGTGTGTGTGTGTGTGTGTGTGTGTGTGTGTAAAAACTGAAAAGTAAAGTTTATTTGGGAATAAAGATACTTGCTCACACTGTGTGTTAATACAATATAACACTACAGTAAACACTATATAGGCAAAGTCTGATGCTCATCTAATTCAGGCCAAGCCCCGCCCATTCAGACACAAACGGACCAATGGAAGCTGCATTTAGTGAGCAGCCAATCAGGTTGGACTGATGTCATCTACACCCACTATATATAACCAACAGAGTGTGTGTTCTGCTGTCTGAAGATGAGACTAGTAACACTGTGACTGTGACATTCACACACAAACAGACTCTTGAAAATATTCTTCCAGAAGTTTGTTTTTATTGATTCAATTCTTTGAGCCCTTAAAAGCAGATTCCCCTTCAGTCATTATTTAATTACTAATTATTTTACTGCTTTGAGCCCTAAACCTTTTGAAGCTCTCAGATATTAGGTTGTGAATTAATACAAATGCAATATATAAAATTGGTGAACAGAATAAAATAAGATTTGAAAGTAGGACTTGTGGAAGTTAAAGTAATCTGCTTACACACTGTATATTAATCAAGTTTATTAACTGTCTGAACTTTATTTCATTGTTAGCTGAAAGGAGTTATAGAGTAGCAGTAGCAGCTTCTGAAAGAAAAAGAGGAAATGCGTCAGAATTATTTAGATTCACAACATCATCAGTCCAATCTGGGTTCAGAGATGACCTCTGCTCCTCTGCTCTAACAGCAATAGCATGTTTCCAAACCTCAACAGTGAGATCACAGCTCTGAAACACTACAACTGCTATAAATAATACACTATTTTAGTTATGAAAGTGTAGCCATCTTTCGATTGTAAGAAGGTCTTGACTCTGGAATTATTGCAAAACATCACTGTAAAACTTCATATGGAATATGATGAGTCCATAATTACTGTTAGTCTTCACTGAGAGTCTTGTGTATCGTGAGAAGTTGGTCATCCTCATGTAGGATGTGCTCATTTTCATCAGATGGCCACTTTGATGGATTTAGAGCAGCTGCAGCAGAAATAATTCTGTTCTCATCAGTCTGCACTCAATGTTGTCGGTCAGACAAATGAAAAAGTGTTCATGAAATACCTCTACCTTCTGATGGTCTCCTTCACATGCATGAGACACATTTACAGCCTTGAACTAGTAGAAACTTTCAAGGTCCTCATTCGTGCATCTTTCATTCACACTTGTCACAGTGTCGTCAGAATCAGCACTGACAGTTGCAGCGTCTCCTTTTGCAGAAACAGGTGTAAGGCCTGCAGGATCATCCACATCTCTACTAAAACACTCTCATTTTAGCATGAATGGCCCTACATCTGACCCTTTATGTGGCAGATCTTGATTTGTTTTAGCTCAACTCTCCAAAGAGTTTGACCAATGCTGGATAGATTCAAGATCTCATAGGATGGTCATTGTATCTCTCTCTAATCAAACACACCTAATTCATTCATCAGTTCATCAATAGAGACTCCAGTGCCAGAAACATTGTTGAGGAACTGGTTTGGGAACAACTGGTCCATGGAAATGTGCAGAAATAAAGTATATGTGCTACTGTACATCAGATTCATTGTTCCTGTACATGGAGAGACACTTTTATTTATTTATTTATTTTTGTTTGGATAAGGAACCCTGCTTTATGGGAAAACACTAAAATAAAGATTTTAATTGAACTGCACCAGTTAAACTAACAGTGAACTTGTAATCAATTTCAGCAGACATTTATAGGAAGGAAAAAATTGAGAAATTCAGTTCTAGAAACGATGTTAAAAAAAAAAGAACTGTGATCTGAATGTGTGAAAATTCACAGTCATCCATCCAAACTGGGTTCAGAGATGATCTCAGATCTGTGTGGGTTAAACTAGTGTGGTCAAACTAACTGAGTTCCCACAGCCAGCAGTAACACACTTCTGAAAACACTAGATCACAAACCACAACACAAAGATCAGACAACAGTAGTAAGTTGGAATCGTTCTACAAGCACGGTGAGTAATGGCTTCTTCTCCTGCTATTGTTATTTGCACTGCTTGCCACATGTACAGTTTATCTATCTCTGTCGGGAGTGAGGGATTCACATGTGATAAATGCAGGGAAATAGTTAGGCTGACAGAGAAGGTTTCAGAACTAGAGACACACATCCAAACTTTAATGGAGGATAGTAAGAATGTGACATAAATTCAGTAAGATTGTTATTCACGTCGGCACTATTGATGTGTCTGTATGATGTCGGACACTGTAATATGTTCTGGTCCCCTGCTTACCGTGGTGACGAGATACATAGCAGACTGTCGTCACTAAATGGCTGGATGTCTAAGTGGTGCCTGCAGAATAACATAGGTTTCATAGATAATTGGAGAACTTTTGTGGCAGACCTGACCTGTTGTAACGGGACTCGACAAAAGCGTGGATAGATCCAAGCACGAGCTTTATATCCAGGGCAAGACAAAAGCGTAATCCAAAAAAAACAGGCAAAATGGTCAAAATGGTCAAAATACCAGAGAGTACAACAGCTTTAACTTGGCTTGACTCAGGAATAATAGGTGTAACTTGACTTAAATTGAGAAACAACAGCTGTAACTTGACTTGGCACTGAAAGTGCAGCTTTGACTTGACTTGACACCAGAGGATCAGCCATCACTTGCCTTGCTTTGGGTATGGCAGAAATGACAAGATGAGATTCAGATGAGATGACCTTGGAATGATGAGGCTCAGGCATGGCAGCCATCTTGGCCAGGGACTCAGATGGGGCGGCCATCTTGTGAACTGTCTTGGGGATGGCGGCTGTTGTGATTTTTTTTTTTCTTAGAGACCAGGAGACGTTTTGGATATCTTGAAGCAGAAGTTTCTCTTTATTCAGATACTCGCTGTGTAGCGCTGAAGTCATCAAAATGTCATCTAACAAAATCTCAGCACAGCAGAGTATATAGGTTTGAAGTGGGAGGAGTACGCAGAAGTGGAATCAATCTAAACAAAGCATGCAAATGTGGTTCAGGAAACCAGCCCGGTAAAAGATTTTTCCCAGCCTTGATCTATTTAGAATACAAGGGGCATTTTTTTTTTTTTTTTTTTTCCCGGCCTGTCAGTAACACAGGTAACACATGACAGTGTGTATGTGTAGCTGTGCTATCATCATTCACAGCCTTTTTTTTTTTTAACATTAATTAATTAATTAAATTTTATAGACCTTTTTATTTAACCATAGTATGACAGACAAGACCGGGGGACAGAGAGAAGTTGGGGAGAAAGTCAACAGAGGAGGGGGAGAGAGAGAGGGAAAAAAAAGAGAGAAGAAGGATAGAGAGAGAAAGATCAAAAACAGATAATCTGCTTCAATACCTGCTGACAAAAAGAGAAAACAACAGAAGACACAACAGCAGAGAAACTGCAGCAACAACCAACATCTATATGAATCACAGTATATACTAAATGTTAAATGTTATTGCGCAGCACACATAACTAATATTACAAAATATGTTTTGAAGCAACAGCAGATCAAGACAGTGTGTGTCTGTGAGCACCTGTTTTTACACCAATGTGAATGCTTGTATGTACACCTGTGTGCACACCTGTGTGTGTGAGCGCGCTTGTGTTCATAAGGTTCTTCCATGTAAATGTTTAATAGTGTGTGTGGGGAACCACAGCCCCGCCCTGCAAGGTGGGAAGCAGACATGGAGGAGACCCGGGCCCCAAACATCCGGAGGCCCCCCAGGGCACGGGAGTCCCAGGGGAACCACCGCAGGGCCAACTGCGGCCCCCACCCAGAAAAGGGCAGAGTAGAGCCCGGAGGGGGGTCATCCGGCAGCCACAATGCAGATGCCCCAGGGGGCCGCGGCGGCAAGCCCGCAGGCTCCGCCGGCAGCCGACCACACCAGGGCAGACCGGCCCCTGGGCCCGGAGATCCAAGGGCCCCCCACCCCCCAGCCGGGGCCCAGCAAAGCCAGGAGGGCCAGGCCCCGCCAAGCGACCGCCGAGAGTGGGCCAGTGCTCACCCAAGCATCCTGCCCCGGAGCGAGAAACCACCAACGCACCGGCAGCCGGGGGCATCCTCCACCGGCAGGGCGTGGTGGTTGGGGGGGGGGTGACCTGAGATGATGAGTGAGGCGGAGTCTGAGGCCTGACACATGGACATAGACAAACAGGCACACATATACACAAGCATACGTTCCCACTCTCATGCACGCAAACAAATATTCACACACTCGCCCCACATGTAGACACACAAAACTATACACGGTATCCACACTCACACTCACACTCCCCATTTGTACTCTATACTCCTGGATCCAGGCACCACTACCCCCAGAGGGGCAATCAGTGCCAGACCCCGGAGCTGAACCCCCTTCACTCTGGCGTGGAGACAGGAAGACCACCCCGGTCCCCGCAGCAGCAGAGAAGACCACCAGCCCAGACCCCGACCGGACGGCCAGCACATCGTCACAGCCCCCGGCCCCGGACAGGGGCAAGACACTAACCACCCTCCGCCAGCTCGTTTTAGCTCGGCCCCTCCCAAGAGCCCTCAATGTCTATGTGCTACTTAAAATTGAGAAGTGGGCACCGGCACCAGAGGGAAGGCTAAATGAACAGACCGCCCTCTGGACACCATACAGTGTGCCCACCCCCAAGGCCCTATATGTATGTGTCATGTGACAGTAAGTAATGAGAGTGTCTAAGTTGTGATGCATGACTGAGATGCAGGTGGCCATGAGGAGACAGAGGAGTACCACCTCCCCCGCATCCCAGCGACACACCCGCACCTCAAAACCCTACCTGTATGTTGGTGTGATGGAGCGGGAGAAGGGAAGCATTAGGGATGGGGAGGAAAACATCGGGGGGGGCAAAGTACCCCCCCTTGGGAGCCAGCTCCCCCGCTGACCCCCATAGGCACCCCTGTTACCCCAAGTCTGCCCAGCGCCGAACCCCCCAAGAAACCCACCCCTAGGGAACTCCCAGATGCCCCAAGCCCATATGGCTCCCCCACGCCAACAACAAAGACCAAAGCCGGGCAGAATCGTGACCCCCACTCACACTAGGTGATGGAGCTGATCAAAGGAGCCCAGAGAGATTGATCTAATGTGGCAGCAGAAGCTGTGTCAAGACTAATATAGTCCAACAAACGATCTCTATATTGGTTGATATTAAGATTATTTTTATTTTTCCAGTTCGTGAGGGGGCAGTCTTCTTAGCAATGCATAAGGTGGTGAAAGCCATGTGGATTGTGTTACCTTCTGTAGTGACACCATCTACAGGGGTTGGACAATGAAACTGAAACACCTGGTTTTAGATCACAATTAGTATGATATTGGGCCTCCTTTTGCAGCTAATACAACATCATTTCATCGTGGGAGTGACAAATACAAGTCCTGCAAAGCAGCCAGAGGGATTTTGAGCCATTTTCCTTTTGCAGAACAGTGGCCAGGTCACTATGTGATGCTGATGTGGGAAAACGTTTCCTGACTCGCTCCTCCAAAACACCCCAAAGTGGCTCAATAATATTCAGATCTGGTGACTATGCAGGCCATGGGAGATGTTCAACTTAATTTTCATGTTCATTAAACCAGTCTGTCACCAGTCTTGCTGTGTGTATTGGTGCATTATTATCCTGATACAGAGCACTACCTTCAAGGTACAATGTTTGAACCATTGGGTGCACATAATGAAACTTTACACTCTGCTCTAACTGGTGTAATGTACAATAAGTGAAGATTGGGCACCAGACAGCGCAAATATAGCCATGAAACCTCCAATACTATATTGGCGAGTGTTTCAGTTTCATTGTCCAACCCCTGTAGGTCGCCCAACAAGCAGACTGACGGAGAGGCTGGAATGGAACATTTCAGACACTTTGATAAGTCTTCACAAATCCTGTACCAGAACCTCTGAACAGGTGGACAGAACCATAGAGCGTGGATGTAATTGTCAGGTGTATTGCCTTGACAGTGTGAGCAGTTGTTAGAAGCTGTAAAACCCATCCTGAACATCCGATGACCTGCGTAGTTCACTCTATGCAGGATTTTGTATTGTATTAATTGTAAACCGGGATTTCTGATCAGTTCAAAAGTTTTTAAACATATCTGAGACCAGAAATTATTGTCCCAGCTGACTGATAGATCTGCCTCCCATTTTGCAATAGGAAGCGATACTGATTCATCTATTTTGGAAAGTGTCCTATATATTTTAGACAGTAATTTGGGGGTTTTGAGATTAAGAAACTCTGCCACACTTGGTGGTATTTTGTAATTTGATATGATTAGATTTAAATTTCTTTTTTACTATAGATTTAACTTGTTGATATTCTAAAAATCTGTTCTTGTTAATCCCATATTGTTTAACTAATATGTCAAAGGGAATAAAGTCTGTCCCTTCGAATATATGTTCCAGGTATTTAATACCTTTACAACTCCAATCTGTGAAGTTTATCATATTATTGTTCAGTAATATGTCAGGGTTGTTCCAGATGGGAGTACGTTTGCATGGGATTAGTGAAGACTCAGACATTTTTAGAAACTCCCACCATGCTGTCAGAGAAGAGCTGATACTGATGCTTTTGAAGCATACGTGTCGTTTGATGATCGAGCTAATGAATGGCAGATCCGAAATCTCTATATTATTGCATAATGCCTGTTCTACATCTAGCCAAGGCTCATCTAAGAGGGTGTGTTTTAACCACCCAGAAATGTGTTGAAGCCTGTTGGCTAAGAAATAGTGGTGAAAGTTAGGGAGATCTAGTCCTCCTAGACCATCCTTGGTCTTTTGCAGCGTTTTTAAGCTAATATGCAGGGGTTTACCTTTCCAAAGGAATTTAGAGATGGAGGAGTGCCATACGAGCCATACAAGTGCCATTCAAATGCATAGGTGCTAAACAAAAGGCACAGTTGTACCTTGAGCTTAGAATTCACACTTAACTTGAGAAAACCTGCCAGATGTTCAGGAACTGCTTAAAGACAAAAGATTACTGTCTCATGGCCTGGGCTGCCTGCTCTTAGACTGTCACAATAAACATAACTTTTTCAGTTCATGTTGTTATATTGGAACCTAGCATAGGATTAGCATATTTTAAACAGATCCTTAAATTTGTAATCCCACATCGCCATCTTGTGAGCTGGCTGTGTAGAGGGCGGCCATGACAGGTGCAGACTCTGGAATGGTGGCCATGACAGGTGTAGGCTGTGGCTTGGCAGACGTGTTGAGTGCAGGCCCTGGAGCAGCAGGCATAGTGTGAGCAGGCTTTGGTTTGGCGGACATGACGTGAGCAGGCTTTGGCTTGGCAGGCTTGGTGTGAGAGGGCGCTGGCATGATCTTAACAATTCCAGATATAACATACAAGTATCCAAGTCATACTGTATCCAAGATGGCGGCGCGTGCACACGCTGCGGCTTCTCTCTCTCCCGACAAAACGGTGTTTTCGTGTTTTTCGTCCTGTAAGTCGCAGTGTTTTTGTACGTCTTTGTCGCGTTTATCTGTCTTTAAGCGCGTGTATAGCCGAACATTTTTGCTCAACATCGGCAGGAACAAACTTTTTAAGTTAAACTCCGCGGACGCCGAAGAGCTGAATGATCTGAGTCTGCTCCGGAGGCCTACTCAATCACCGACCCCCACTCCTGCACCTCGCCCACAATGGAGGCGCCTCAAACGGCATGAGAGGAAGCAGAAGAGGGGTAAGCGCGGAGGCATCCGAGCTAGGCTAGCGGCTAGCCCACACAAACCCGCTATCCCCTCCATCGTTCTGGCCAACGTACGCTCACTAGACAACAAACTGGACTACATCCGACTACTACGTTCATCTCAGAGGAATGTAAAGGACTGTTGTGTTTTTGTGTTCACGGAAACATGGCTCAGCGACAGTGTCCCGGACCGCGCCATTCAGCTCGACCAGCTAACATGCTACCATGCTGACAGAGTTGTTGTCGCGGGAGGTAAGACCCGCAGTGGCGGACTTTGTGTTTACATCAATGACGCCTGGTGCCGCGATGCTGTTGCGGTCTGCAAATACTGCTCACCAGTGTTGGAGTTTATGGTTATTAAGTGCTGGCCGTTCTATCTACCGAGGGAATACACAGCCATACTGCTGTGTGCTGTGTACATCCCTCCCTCCTCCAATGGCAACAACAGGAGTGAGGCACTGAATGAACTGTACCAGCACATCAGTGAGCAGCAGACAGCCCACCCTGATGCTTTTCTCATCATGGCTGGGGATTTCAATCATGCAGACTTAAAGAGTGTGTTTCCCAAAATACAGCAACACATAGACTTTCCAACACGGGGAAATAACACACTGGACTTTGTTTACACCACCCAGAAAGGAGCTTACAAAGCTTTCCCCCTCCCCCACCTCGGCGCCTCGGACCACATCACTGTCATGCTAATGCCTGCTTACAGACCACTCGTTAAAGTCACCAAACCGGTTCGTAAGCAGATACAAGTGTGGCCGGAAGGGTCTTCAGAGGCTTTACAGGACTGCTTTGACACCACAGACTGGAGTATGTTTAAGCAGGCTGCCACCTACAATAACACCACCGACCTCCAGGAGTACGCAGAGACTGTTACAGCCTACATCAACAAATGCACTGAGGATGTAACAGTCACTAAAACCATCACTGTCCGTGCCAACCAAAAACCATGGATGACAGGGGAGGTCTACAGGCTGCTGAAAGCTCGCAACGTTGCCTTCAGAACTGGAGATGAGGCGAGCCTGAAGACGGCTAGGGCCAACCTGTCCCGTGGCATCAGAGAGGCTAAGAGATAATACTCCAGGGGAATATCCCACCACTTCAAAGACAGCAGAGACACACGGAGCCTGTGGCGGGGCATACAGACCATCACAGATCACAAGCCCCCACCACAGACCTGTGACAGCACCATCTCCCTGCTGAACGAGCTGAACACCTTCTTCGCTCGCTTTGAAGTGCAAAACAGCACCACTGCACAAAAGACCCCACCCCCTCCTGGTGACCAGGTGATGACTCTGTCCCCAGACAGTGTGAGGAGATCCCTCAGCAGGATCAACGCACGCAAAGCTCCGGGTCCTGACAACATTCCTGGTCGCGTACTGAGGGACTGTGCAGTGGAACTCACTGATGTCTTCACAGACATCTTCAATATTTCTCTCAACCAGGCCGTCGTCCCGACTTGTTTCAAAGCCACCACCATCATTCCGGTCCCAAAAAAGTCATCTCCCTCCTGCTTTAATGACTACCGTCCTGTTGCACTTACTCCCATCCTCATGAAGTGCTTTGAACGGCTAGTCATGCAACACATCAAGTCTGTCCTGCCCCCCTTCCTGGACCCGTTTCAGTTCGCGTATCGGCCCAACCGCTCGACCGATGACGCCATCTCCACTGCACTCCACTCAGCACTCACACATCTGGACAAAAAAGACTCATACGTCCGAATGCTGTTCATAGACTTCAGTTCAGCATTTAACACCATAATCCCCCAACAGCTCACACAAAAACTGGTCCAGCTGGGGCTCAACACCTCACTGTGTAACTGGCTGTTGGACTTCCTCACCGGAAGACCACAAGCAGTACGGTTCGGCAGTAACACTTCCAGCACCATCATTCTTAACACGGGGGCCCCTCAGGGATGTGTGCTGAGCCCCCTCCTCTTCACTCTGCTGACCCACGACTGCACACCATCACACAGCTCCAACCTCTTCATCAAGTTTGCGGACGACACGACTGTGGTGGGTCTCATTAGCAAAAGGGATGAGGCCGACTACAGAAGCGAGGTGAGCCGCCTGGCCGTGTGGTGCAGAGACAACAATCTCTCTCTGAACGTGGAGAAAACGAAGGAGATTGTTGTTGACTTCAGGAGAGCGCACACTCAGCATGCTCCTCTGACCATCAACGGTGCGTCTGTGGAGAGAGTGAGTAGCACCAAGTTCCTGGGTGTGCACATCACTGAGGATCTCTCCTGGACGAACAACACCACTGCACTGGCTAAGAAATCACAGCAGCGTCTCTACTTCCTCCGCAAACTGAGAAGAGCAAGAGCACCGGCCCCCATCATGTACACCTTCTACAGAGGCACCATCGAGAGCATCCTGACGAGCTGCATCACTGTGTGGTTTGGAGCCTGCAATGCCTCCTGCCAAAAAACTCTCCAACGCATAGTGAAAGCAGCTGAGAGGATCATTGGTGTCCCTCTTCCCTCCCTCCAGGACATTTACAGCACCCGTCTCACCAAAAAAGCCCTCTGTATAGCAGCTGATCCCTCCCACCCTATGCAAAGCTTCTTCAGCCTGCTGCCATCAGGGAGGAGACTGCGGAGTCTCCAGGCCAGGACAAGCAGACTGAAGGACAGCTTCTTCCATCAGGCTGTCAGGAAGCTAAACTCTCTCCCGGCTCTGCCTCCACTCCCCTCTTCTGCCCCACAGACTTCCTGTACTGTGACACCCATCAGGCCGTCAGGAAGCTAAACTCTCTCCCAGCTCTGCCCCCACTCCCCTCTCCTGCCCCACGATATTCCTGAACTGGGACACACACACACACACACACACACACACACACACACACACTCACAAACACTCACGCACTTACACTTACACTCACGCACACACACCCCCCCCACCGACCGGCACCAGTCACTTTGTGTAGTATTGGTGCTCTGCTAACTACCTCATACTACTCAATTACTACCCCCAGACTACCTCTAAAGACTATGTCACTTTATGTCACTTTATTACATAAGCTCTTTTTGCACAATATTTCTATATATTCTATATATTATATGTATAATCGTATTTATTTGCATCTTTAAAATTGTACTTTTTGTATTTAATGTTACGTGTATGCACCTAGGGTCTGAGAGTAACGTAATTTCAATTCTCTGTATGTCTGGCACATATGGCAAAATTGACAATAAAGTTGACTTTGACTTTGACTTTGACAAGCACTTTGGTGTGGCAGATACTGGAGAATGGCAGGGTTCCTCCAGTATCTTCCTTCAGCGATCCCCACAGTAAATGCAGAGCCACTCATCCGCAGAGCAAAGTCAATGTATTGTTCTAGCATCCAGCGAGGGGTCTGACGCAGTAAAAAAACGTTTCTTGTTTTAAGCCAAAATGAAAAATGTCTTTTATTGCAACATCATTAAAGTCCACCAAGTGTCATAGTTCACAAAACTCCATTACATATTCCTCAATAGGCCGGTTACCTTGGCGAAGGATCCATGGTTGATCTGCGTCCTGAAAGCTGCTGGATCTGTGGGTGGCGAAGTATTCTGTAAAGGGCAGTGGTGGAAAGAGTACTGAAAATTTATACTCAATTACAAGTACGGTAAAAGTACTGGTGTTAAAAAGTACTTAAGTAAAAGTACAAATTGCTCTTCATAAAAACTACTTGGAGTACTATTTACTTTTTAGCTGGTGGTATTTATTGAAGTATCCATAATTGCTGAATCAGACAAGATCCAGATTAATTTTTATGACATTGTTTTACATATATATATATATAAACTGTTAAAATATATATACTGTTAAAATTAAAAATAAATTAAAAATAAACAAAACAATGTCATAAAAATGAAGTTGTAAGTATTCTTACCATTATGCGTTTTAGAATAAAAACACTTTTGTAACTTTGTAAACTGTATTAACAGTATTAACAGTGCCGTGGGATAACAAACAGCTGGGCAAGGTCCTTACTACACGGACCTTACATACTAACATACATCATAACAGTTTACCTTCTGAACCTTTTGTTCAGTTTCAACATAAGCTGATTTTCAAAGTTCACAGTCTATCCGGCTTCTTTTAGATGTGAACGGTAGACCAGCACAGCTAAAAAGCCGTTCACATGCAGCTGAGGCAGGCAGAGCTGTATTTAACTTCATAGGCAGCTTCTCGATGGCTGGGAAGGAGTGAAGCAGATCCATGCTGTCCGAGGCACATGCAAGGTAACCATCAAGCTCAGCTGGACTTTGCAACTTTGTGGAGAGTGGTTTGGAGAAAAAAAATCATCATCATCAGATGACTCTCTTTGCTGATGCTGACTTTCCTGCTCCGTGGTTTCAAGATGATTTTTCACGCATGTCAAGGCTGTAATTGGAAATACTTTAAATTATATGAATATAATACCCACACTTATTTGGATAATTAATTGGATAATGTAAATTTGAACTTACCAGCCTCTATTACATCAGGTTTGTCAGTCCAGGAGGTCTTGAACTTGGGTAAGAGGACTGCAGCAGCAGCCAGCTCTGGATCCTCCATCATCTGTCCAAAACGCTTCTGCAGGCCATTTTGCAGGGCTCTGATAAGTGGCGTGCAGATCTGGCTTGATGTCTCCAGCCTGTTGAGTTTAGACTGAAGCTGGTGGATTACTGGCAGCAGCCATCCCAAGTAGACGTTTTCATCAATGATGCATATTATCCTTTCAGTAGCGAGACAGGTTGAATTCCACCTTGTTGCAACAAGGCGAATGATCTGTAGCTCACACTTGTCCTCTACCACTTCACTAGCCAAATGAGTTCGCCCAGTTTTTTTTATTATTATTTTTTTTTTGTGGTAAACTTCAAAAATAGTTCAATCCAAAAGTATTGTTTAGTGTAAAACATGTTGAAGTTTAGCACATAGGCAGTCGATTCATTAAATAAAAAAAAAATAATAATAAAAAAACTCTTTTCCCATGTACTGCCAGACCGGAAGTGTTAGCATTAGCCAGCTTTTTTGGCTGGTTGCAGGCTTTGCTTCTAGTGGCTTTGCAATGTGTTCCTTTAGTCCATGTTAGTGATGGCCAGTAATTTAAAGAATGAGAAGTAGGTAATAGTCTTGTACTGGCCTCTATATAGAAGCTGTCTATAAAACAAACAAAGCAAGCCCTGCAAATTAATATAAAATATTTTAAAAACCACATATCATACAGACACTTCATATTTATTAGTATTGCATTTAACGTGGTATACTTTTAATAAAACATTTGCAATGGGTTTTAAAAGCTGTTTTTATGCATGTTTTAGCCTGAGTTTTGGTTGCATTTACACATTTTTGACCAGCAGGCGTCACCAGCGTGTGGAGTTTCGAGCGCTTCGAAACAGTGAATCATTTTGCAAAGCAATTAGTTCAGTTGATTCGTAGCTTTGAAAAGCTTTCCCTGCGTCCCAATATATTATTCATCCTCAATAGTATGTGAGATTACAATATGCGTGTCCCAAAGCATAGTATGCTTAAAAGAGTGTGTCAAATGTCCCCGGATGGGCTAATATTGCCCACAATTCATTGCTCTTTGGCAAAGGATTCGGTCGAGAACCACAAACACACTGCGCCCATGGGCGAAGGTGGATACGGGCAGGAAACAACAACCACAATAAATAAATCTTTAACGTGAAAAAATATAAACATGGCGGATGTGCGCGACCGGTGGTTAGGTAGAAATGTTTAGAAAAAAAGGGTTTGAGTTACTAATAATCAACATTTAACATGGTAAAGTAAAAATAAATAAATAAATAAATAAATAAAAACAAAAAACAAACAAACAAAAAAACATTTATTTAATGTTATCTGTGTTATATTTCATCTGCAACAGCAATGTCAAGTTTTATAAACATCCGTTTGGTTGTTAACTTGTAAATGCATCATTATGCATAAAAATAAAGTTTTCAGCATGAAAGACCCGCGACTGGCAGATCAAAGTGATACTTCTTTTCTCTCCAGTATGGTAGAAAGTTAAATTAAATTAACTTAACTTAAATGTGGAGGACGTTAACTGTGACAAGATGATTGACAGGACAGTTTACTGTGACAGGGTAAAGACGCAGTTGTGTGACGTGATAGTATGACCCAAAGCTCGTCTACTCTTCTAATACACACTCAAAACTGTGAACTTTTTCTATACCAAAAGAGTATATACTTTAAGGGCATAGTATAAGTAGACACATTGGGATGCAGCATCTGTTTCTTCCATCACTAGTCCATCCTTGCGTTCAGCCCGACAAAACGTTGCAAAATGTTTTTCAAACGGAAATGGAGGTGCGTTGAACATCTTGTTCTGATGACACAAGAGTTGCAACTATGGCAGCTGAGAAGGCCATTCTCTGTGTTGTTTTTGAAGAATTTTCGGAGCCTGATGAAATCGGTATAAATATGTTTAATACTGCAAAATACACCGATGTTACAGTCACTGGCCTTACCGTCCAGAAAAGAAGAGAACATCCCAATTGAGTGAAGGGGTTTGTGGAAACTGTGGTTCCTAATTATTGTGATCCAACATTTGCCTCACATTTCAGGATGAAAAGACAAACATTTCAGGTGAAGGATAATCCACTCCTTACCTCCGAGACTGTTTGTCATGAATCGGGTCCATGGCCTTCAGTCCGCTCACCACCAGAGGTCGCCTTGCCACTCTTTTGACAGTCACACTACACTGATCATTGCACTACACTCTGGACTACATTTCCCATACTCCACCTCACTGATTACGTTCACAGGTGCCGCTCATCAGCCTGCCTTTATAAGCCGCTTCTGGACTCTCACTCTCCGTGAAGTCTTGTTAGCCGTTGCTGCATTTCTGAGCGGTTTTCCCTGTGTTTTGATTATCTGTGTTTGACTTGGACTGTACGATCTCTGATTCCCTGCCGCCTGCCTTTGGACCTATTGCTTTGTTTACTGGACTATTGTTCTTCTGTCTGCCACCTGCCCCGACCTCACGCTCGTTCACGGATGACTCTTTGGCTTGCCTCCCTTGTTTCTGACGCTGTTGTTTACCACTGCCTGTCTGACCACGATATTGTTTTAATAAAGCTGCAAATGGATCCTCACGTCCCTGACCCTTCATTACAGTGTTATGATCTATATGACCTTATTATTTTTATTGTGAGTAACATTATTAGGCTTATCATTATTGCTGATCGCTGTTGTTGTGCTATGATATTGTAATATTTACCATTATATAATCAGAGGAGTATAGAAAAGTTTATGAAAGTGTCACTCCACAATACAAATGCAAAATCTATAAATATGTGTAGTATTTTTATGTTACGTTAATCAGTGTCTCTTTAATACCGCATGGTTTATATACATGTTGCTGCTGATTGGGCTGACATTTTTTGACACACCCACCAAACAATCTCAAACCCCGTTGTACACCGTTTCCAGGAAACATGTTGTTCAAACCGGAAACTGTAGCAAAAGGTTGTGCACGGGTTTGAGCTTGAACTTGCCCCATGTGTTATGTTCTCATTGGTTCATTGTCCTGTCATGTGGTTTTCAGTTCTGTTTATTCATTGGTTCTTGTTCATTTTGTCTTGTCATTGGTTGCTTTCTATCATGTGTTCCCTATAGTTTTATATTTAGACCCTCATGTGTGCCTTGCTTCTTTGTTGTGCATTATGTTTGTGTCATGTTAGCTTCATGTTTTGTTAAGCCATGCTAAGCCTTTGTTTATTTTCTATTAGTTTCACATTGAAGATATTAAACTACACTTGGGTTCTACATCTGGAGTTACTCAGATCTGGTGATTCACCTTCATTAGTTGGTAATGTGAGGATGTGATCAATTGTGAAGCAAAGCAATGAACATTAACAAATAATGAAATGATCAATGTTCATAGTAATTTATATAACTTTAGTTCAGAAATCTATTTTGATACACTAATGACTTCCACACACCTTTTCTCACAGCAAATTAATTGGGTTTGGAATTATTATGCCCCCCATTTACATTTTCTAATGTAAAAATTGTGAAAGTAAAGTTTGTTTGGGAATAAAGATACTTGCTCACACTGTGTGTTAATACAATATAACACTACAGTAAACACTATACAGGCAAAGTCTGATGCACACAATAGTATCCAACTGCAAACCCGCAGCACCAGCAGTTTCAGAACCGGAAGTGAGGGACAGAGTTTTTGACAACAAGATGAGCATGGTGGAGAGCACGGTGAGTTGTCTGTTATGTTTTTTGCTATTATATGGTGAATAATTATCATATATATTAAGTTAAGCGTTTTTTACTAAATACTTAATTTGTGCTTTGATTTATCATCTTAATGATTGAATTTGTTGTACAATACAATTTTCGGATTGCATGTTGTAAATAGGCTTTGCTGTGAAGCTTTGAAGATGTTTATTATTCGTAAATATATTATATTTTTATTCATAACATTTGTTAATGTTAATTGTGTGGTCCTTTCATCTCTTGTAGAGATGAATTCAGAGATGTGACACATTACCTGAGCTGCAGCAGTGCAACTAATATATACTTACAATATATTATTACATTACAGTTTTACAGTATAATTATTTATTTATTTTAGGCTTTACTATACACCGTTGTGAATTAGGAAGTAGACAAACACTGCTTATGTGTGATTTAGTTAAATAAGTAACAAGGACATTTTTTTTTTTTTTTATTTGTTTGGTATTTATGGAGAGAATATTCTTATTTTATGCTGTTTTCCTGTATGCTCTACAACTTGTCTAATTTTATGTCCGTAAGTAATTATCAGTTAAAGTAACTGACATGTATTATATTGTAGCAGTTGACATTTTAAGATTTCTCTGTGTTTTTTTTCTTCCAGTGTGACAGTCCAAACATACAGAGATGGTGGACTCTTGTTCTTCTGGAGAAATTTGGGTTTTTCTCTGAAAGGTAGACATTGCACATTTCTTCTAGCCCACCATTACATTTGCACCCCCTTCTGACCAATTTTAATCAAACTTCATTTAAATAAATGTAATTGAATTTAATAATTTAAATTACCCAAGATATGTACATTACAGTGCAGAAACCCTACAAGACGCCCTTCCAAGTAGAGAACAAGCTATGCTTAGCAGCAGTGATGTATGTCTCAAATAACACACATACACACACATATGTGACCCTGGACCACAAAACCAGTCATAAGGGTCAATTTTTCGAAATTGAGATTTATACATCACCTAAAAGCTGAATAAATAAGCTTTACACTGATGTATGGTTTGTTAGGATTGTTGATAGGACAATATTTGACTGAGATACAACTATTTGAATATATGGTGCAAAAAAAAAAAAAAAAAAAATCAAAATATTGAGAAAATCACCTTTAAAGTTGTTCAGATTAAGTTCTTAATAATGCATATTACTAATCAAAAATTAAGTTTTTATATATTTACAGTAGGAATTTTACTAAATATCTTCATGGAACATGATCTTTATTTAATTTCCTAATGATTTTTGGCATAAAATAAAAATCAATAATTTTGACCCATACAATGTATTTTTAGCTATTGCTACAAATATACCCGAGCGACTTAAGAAGGTCACATATATATCTAAACGTAATACATTAATGAGAAATATTAAAAACACATGTTTCTTTAATATTCAGCAATGAAGGAACTCCCAGTAATCTGACACATGACAGAAGCTGTGAAATGACTCCATTCCAACAGACATCTGCTCAGGTTGCCAGTGGAAAAACATCTTTTCTTTATAATGGATGAAGAGGACAAAGAAAAGGCCCTCAACAATCTCCTGGAACAATCAGAAACTTCCAGAGTGTCCGTTAAATGTCGTTTTGTGTTCAGGGATGATGTGGAGTTATTTATGCTGGATTGTCATGGCAAAATGGACCTAATAGTGTATTGTTCACTTGATAAACTTCAATTTAATTTAATTTAATTCATTTTAATTTGAGCCTCTAGCACCCCCTATTCTAATTCTATTCTTAAAAAAACTTGACCCTTTCAGACTTGCACACTATTCATTTTCTAACTGCTTGTTTTCTTGAAAAAAACAAAAACAACAACCTAACACTAGCTTCTTTAACTAAATGATTTTGTATCTTTTTATTTATTATATAATAAAAAAAGATTGCCTTATTCATTTTATATTATCTCTTTTATTTTTTATATATTAACAAACATAAAAAAAACAAACAAAAAAAAACTGCTAACTGAGACTTGTTATAGCACTTACATATTGCTCTTTTGTTGATTTTGTTTGCTTCCATTGTCTTCAATTCAATTCAATTCAAATTTATTTGTATAGCGCTTTTCACGATACATATCGTTGCAAAGCAGCTTTACACCAAATTGACATTTTTACAATATATGTAGTAGTAGCTTGATGTACATATGGTAGAGATGTGTGGTAAAGATCAATTAATGACGTAATCAAACAGACAAAGAACACTATAAATTAGTAGCAGAATTCGGTAGTGCTGTATGTTTTCAGGGTTGGCATCATCTGAAGTCCTCTGTGGGGTTGGCATCATCTCTTCTTAAGTGTTCTGGATCCACACTGGAGCTTGTGAATTCCTAGTTACCATGGGATGTCAATCCCATGGCAAAAACAGAGAACAAATAGGAACATAATTAGCGTAGCTGCTGTTCAAACTAAGAAAAGGAAGGTTTGTTAAACCAGAGCTAAAAGATTAAAATGAACATTTGATCAGATATAGCTGCAGAAAAAGTTTATGAGATGCATTATTTGAATGCTTGGCTAAAAAGATGTGTCTTTAATCTAGATTTAAACCGAGAGAGTGTGTCTGAACCCCGAACGTTATCAGGAAGGCTGTTCCAGAGTTTGGGTGCCAAATGTGAAAAAGCTCTACCTCCTTTAGTGGACTTTGCTATCCTAGGTACTACCAACAGTCCAGAGTTTTGTGACCTTAGGGAGCGTGATGGATTGTAGCGTGGTAGAAGACTAGTTAGGTACGCAGGAGCTAAACCGTTAAGTGCCTTATAGGTAAGAAGTGCTATTTTGTAGCTGATGCGGAATCTAATAGGCAGCCAGTGCAGAGACTTTAAAATTGGGGTAATATGATCATATTTTCTTGACCTGGTAAGGACTCTAGCAGCTGCATTTTGGACTATCTGTAGCTTGTTTATTGAAGATGCAGGACAACCACCTAATAGTGCATTACAATAGTCCAGTCTAGAGGTCATGAATGCGTGAACTAGCTTTTCTGCATCAGAAACAGGTAACATGTTTCGCAGCTTGGCAATGTTTCTAAGATGGAAGAATGCTGTTTTTGTAACATGAGAAATATGATTTTCAAAAGACAAGTTGCTGTCTAATATAACACCCAGGCTTTTGACTGTAGTGGAAGTAACAGTACATCCGTCTAGTTGTAAATTGTAAGTCAAAAGATTCTGTGTATTGTTTTTAGGTCCAATAAGTAATATCTCTGTCTTATCTGAATTTAATAGCAGAAAATTGTTGGTCATCCAATCTTTTACATTTTTAACGCACTCTGTTAACTTTGATAATTCAGAAGTTTCATCTGGTCTTGTTGAGATATATAGTTGAGTATCATCAGCATAACAATGGAAATTAATCCCGTGTTTTCTAATAATATTACCAAGGGGCAGCATGTATATTGAAAATAGTAGAGGACCTAGAACAGATCCTTGTGGCACTCCATACTTCACTGGTGATAACTGAGATGACTCCCCATTTAAATAAACAAAGTGGTAGCGATCAGACAGGTAGGATCTAAACCATTTTAAAGCCTGCCCTTGGATACCTGCATAATTTTGTAGTCGATCTATTAGTATGTCATGATCTATAGTGTCAAACGCAGCACTAAGATCAAGTAAAACTAGCAGTGAGATGCAGCCTTGGTCTGACGCAAGAAGCAAGTCATTAGTGATTTTAACAAGTGCAGTTTCTGTGCTGTGATGGGGCCTGAAGCCTGACTGAAATTCTTCATAGATATCATTTTTTTGCAAGAATGAGCACAGTTGAGCACATATAACTTTCTCTAAAATTTTAGACATAAATGGAAGATTAGAAATGGGTCTATAATTTGCCAGTTCACTAGGGTCTAGCTGTGGTTTCTTAATAAGAGGCTTAATAACCGCCAGCTTGAATGGTTTAGGGACGTGACCTAAAGATAACGATGAGTTGATAATATTGAGAAGCGGTTCTTCTGCCACAGGTAACAATTCTTTTAGTAATTTAGTGGGTACGGGATCTAATAGGCATGTTGTTGGTTTAGACACAGTGATGAGTTTATTTAACTCTTCCTGTCCTATAGCGGTAAAGTACTGCAGTTTTTCTTTGGGTGCGACGAAAGAAGTTGACATATTAGATGCAGTATAATCTACATTGGTTATTGTATTTCTGATGTTATCTATTTTATCAGTGAAGAAATTCATAAAGTCATTGCTATTAAACTGTAAAGGAATATTTAGCTCAGGTGGTGTCTGGTTATTTGTTAATCTAGCCACTGTGCTAAATAAAAACCTTGGATTGTTTTGGTTATTTTCTATGAGTTCGCGGAAATGCTCAGCCCTAGCAGCTTTTAAAGCCTGTCTGTATCTGGACATACAGTTTTTCCATGCAATTCTAAAAACTTCCAAGTTAGTTTTTCTCCATTTGCGCTCAAGATTGCGAGTTTCTTTTTTGAGGGATTGGTTATTACTATTGTACCATGGTGCAATACGTTTTTCTCTAACTTTTTTCAATTTGATGGGGGCAACAGCTTCTAACGTATCGGAGAAGATGGTGCCCATATTGCTAGTCATTTTGTCTAGATCCTGTGTATTAAGGGGTACACAGAGCAGTTGAGATAAATCAGGCAGGTTATTTGTGAATCTATCTTTGGTGGCTGGAACAATAGTTCTGCCAAGACGATAACGCGGAGCCCTACAGTTAATATCAGTGATACGCAGCATGCACGATACAAGGAAATGGTCAGAAACATCATCACTTTGAGGTACGATATCTATATCAGTAAGATCAATTCCATGCGATATAATTAAATCTAGCGTATGATTAAAACGATGAGTGGGCCCAGTGACATTTTGCTTAACTCCAAAAGAGTTTATTAGGTCAGTAAACGCAAGTCCTAACGCATCATTTGTATTATCAACGTGAATGTTAAAATCTCCGACAATTAGCACTTTATCAAAATTAACCAATAGTTCCGAAAGGAATTCTGCAAATTCTTTTAGGAAATCTGTATATGGCCCTGGCGGTCTATACACAGTAGCTAAAACAAGAGATAGGAGAGATTTCTTTTGCATATCTGGCAGAGTAACATTAAGCAAAAGTATTTCAAATGAATTAAACCTGTATCCTGTTTTCTGAGTAACATTGAAAATATCACTATATATTGTTGCAACACCACCACCACGACCACTCTGACGGGGCTCATGCTTATAGTAGTAGTTTGGTGGAGTAGACTCATTTAGACTAATATAATCATTAGGTTTTAGCCAGGTTTCAGTTAAGCAGAGTACATCAAAACTATTATCTGTGATCATTTCATTCACAATAACTGCTTTGGGTGCAAGTGATCTAATGTTTAGGAGCCCAAGCTTTAAAAATGGTTTCTGTTCGTGTATTTTGCTTTTTTCTGGTTTAATTACGATCAGATTTTTTCTAGATCCTACATTAAATTTACGTTTTGACCTCACTATTCGAGGAACAGACACAGTCTTTATAGATTGGACAGTGCAACTACTATCATTTAAGCGTTCAGAACAAAAGCCATCGTAGCAATCATATAAGAATGTACTCACTAGTCAAATGGAGCGTAGCGTCCTGGAGATGTTGTCCGACAGCAGCTCCGCTCCGACTCTGCTGGGGTGCAGGCCATCAGCACGGAAAAGCCTAGGACGCTCCCAGAAAAGATTCCAATTATTAACAAAGAGCAGTTTCTGTTCTTTACACCATGTCAATAACCATTCATTTAGAGCAAGAAGTCTACTGAACCTTTCGTGCCCACGTCGATACGTGGGAAGCGGTCCTGACACGATGATCCTCGTCGCGGGCGACGTGCTGCGAACCGTCTCGATCAGGCTGCTGAAGTCCCTCTTCAGAACCTCCGTCTGCCGCAGCCTGGTGTCGTTCACCCCCGCGTGCAGGACGATCGCGCCGACGCTCTCGCCGTCCTTCAGGATCGCGGGTATCTGCGCAGAAACATCGAGAACGCGAGCACCAGGAAAACAGTGGGTGTGGACTTTACCTTTAGCTAAAGTAGCACGTACGTACCGGACAATGGAGTCTCCGACGATCACAGCGTCGCGTTCCGTCTCGCGGAGGGGAGCGAAGCGGTTCCGGGTGGAGATCTCGAAGACCGGAGGCGGCGGAGGGGGCGAGGTCCTCGGCCGGGGCCTGGCTCGCGTCTTCCGCTGCTGCTGCACCCAGGGTCCGTGGTGTCCCGGCGCCGGAGTGAAGGACATCTGGGAAGATCGCGTCCAGGGTGCACGGGACCTGGGCAGAGAAGCACACGGAGTAGAGGTGGTCAGAGTGTTAGTATCACGCTGTATACTCACCCGGGAGGATTCCAGAGCGGCCCTCCGCTCTCTCAGCTCCGTCTGCCGCACCAACAACTCCTGGATCTGCTTCTCCACGGCCTCCAGCTCGAGCTGCAACGAGTGCAGCTCGAACGTGTCCTCACCTGCACTCAAAGGTGGACACAAATTCGCCATTAAAGCAAGTAACAGTGAGTAAACAATGGAAATGTGTGTAAGCAGTGTGTAAACAATGCAAGCAGGATTAGCGGCAACCACGTTGGTGCTGCTAACGGGCTATAAGCTAGCGACTCCGGAAATCAAAACAAAACTAGTGATAACAAAGCAATCCGGATGTTTTAGTTGTAGAATACAATAGGGGGTATATTCACACGTTATAAGAAACAAGAATGATTGTGTATAAAATTGATTTTGAATTGAAAAACAGACAATAAGAAATTAACTCGACGGAGCTCAAACTCTAAGCGTGCAACCGCAACAAACACTTGTAAGTTTTGGATAAAAGCGTCTGCTAAATATAATTTTTAAATTAATATTTTCATTTAATTATTGTGTACATTTTGATTGTTTCTTTTAAAATTATGCTTCTGTTTGTGTGTGTAGGTGTTTAGATTTTTATTTAAATGTTTTAGTTTTCATATAGAAAAATGCATGATGTACATGTTCTCACACGAGTAAACGTTTATTTTGAATCTTGTGATTAAAGTGTAAAGTCCCACCCACTGGCCCAAAAGTCCAGCAGCCTGGGTGAAGATGTTCTGCGTGTATGTCTTTTCTGGCGCTTCTGTAAAAAGTAACTTGATTTATTTAAACTTTGATTTTTATTTTTAACTCTGACTCCTTCCTCGTTTAAATCTGACTCCAATTTTAAGCGTTACAAATTGCGATAGTAATTTTTGGTGCTGATCATAATATTAGTTGTGTTATAATTTAGATATCTGATTATTTCGGACTCACTATACTTTCAATTATTTGTTCATTGGGGACCCGATGTCTCTTTTGAGTCTGACGCCGGCCGATTACGCCGATCTCACGATCACAAAAACGCCAGTCTGATGCTGAGTCAGAGGTATGTAGGTGACTAAATACCCTTTTTGACAGCCGGCTACTGCTTGCCTTCACAAAAAGTGTAGTTTACTTTAGTCTTTTCCCGTACAACTTGCTAACATCAGTGATAGACAGAAATCAGGAGGTCTCAGATGATGTGCCTACTGCTCCATT
Source organism: Cirrhinus mrigala (assembly GCA_036247105.1). NCBI lineage: Eukaryota > Metazoa > Chordata > Actinopteri > Cypriniformes > Cyprinidae > Cirrhinus > Cirrhinus mrigala. The sequence continues at coordinate 49,375,890 of CM070009.1, forward strand.
CAATCCTGAGCCTGCAGTTTGCTCTATCCTGGTCGTAATTCGTGGTAGCAAAAGCCTCCTCACAATCTACTAGAAATAAGGATTTCAGAAGAGTCTAAAATGAATCAAGAAAAAACATTTTATTTTGCCAGGCATAGAAAAACATCAATCACAAATAGTAAATTCAATCAATCAATGGAGCAAATACATCAATTAAAGAAATGGATTAACATTTAGTTACACAACTGATCAGCATAAAACATAAAATAAGAAATAATTTTAAAGAGTCAGTATACCTAGCAAATAGAGAGACACACAGCAATCGTGTGGGAAGTTCTGCTTACAGATGCTTCCCTGACTGTTTCGCCAATCCTCTTTAAATACCCAAATCATAACAAAACAATCATAAATTTAGCCTAATAAAGACTTTACAGGACCTTGCTGGAACAGGAGGTGACCTGAAAGCCATATCTAACCTGGGGTAAAAGAGCAACATCTGGCAAAGACCTTATCAGAGGCACAACCCACACCGGTGGAACAGAGTTCTCCTCAGATTTGAGATCTTTATTTTTGGTCTGTTCTACTGACATGGGACTGAGATTATATTTCCAACCGCAATGAGACAATAAAAATGATACCAAACATGAAAAGGTTGTGAGCATGGATTTTGAAGAAAGAGTAAATGCATTATGCAAGTGTCTCCCAACACTTCTAAGTCACCTTTTAGTGACCTGGGCCATATGCCCAGGGGGCAAGGAGGGGGCTTAAGGATGGGTGAAGGGGTAGATGAACAAATGGTCTTTCTTCCAGATCTTCCTGTCAGATTAGAAAGTTTATTTTTTTGTTGCATGGCATGTGTTGTGAGAACTCCTTGAGTTTTAGCTTCACGAGGAGATCAAGGCACCCTTTCAAGAGTATATTTCATATAAAATGCCCTTAAGTTTCAAGCATTATTTTTAATATCATGAACAGGAAATAACTTGCATAATATGAAACAAATAATTATATTACACAAGATTAATGTTTTAAATAGTTTTGAATGTACCATAATGTATCATTATAACATGCATACTTAAAGTATGACGTTTCTTGCGAAATAATAGCAAATTACACTTTAAAACCATAGGTGGCGCTGTTCTGTTAAGAACGTAAGCTCTGCCCCTCACTCCCGGTTCTGTAACTGCTGGTGCTGCGTGTGTGCAGTTGGATAATAGGCTTGTTTGAGATGAGCAAATTCTGCGCAGAATCGATCAACGGGGATCACCGCAAGATGCATGCCACACACACGACACAGCTTAAAGCTCATTGGTTCAGACAACCGTGATGTTGCTGTTCTTTTCTAAAATGTTTTATTTTTTAATCTAATATCATGTGGTTATGTGTTTAAAATATGCATGAATATTCCCAAACACTATGCCAGTGCGATCTCTGCGTGAGATATGTGATTGTCATATTTCTGTAAAAATCTAAAATATACGTTTATTAAAGCAAAAATGGATGATAAATACGCCTTTCGTATAGAATTAAGTAGCAAGCACTTTGAGTGTCTTGTTCATCATATTTATTTTCATCTAAAACAACAGAGCTGAAATTCTATCATGTTTATCAGCAACACAGCACATGAGTGTAATAACGCGATATCCGCCTTTGATTTCGTAGGGATCTGTACTTCGAGAGGTCAGAACTGTCTGTATTGACTGCACTTATTTCACTCCTCCCCTCACTGCAGCCGCCTACTCTCACCTACGAGGCGCATCTCAAACGAGCCTAGTATCTCCATGCACATTTAATTCAGGCCAAGTCCCGCCCATTCAGACACAAATGAACCAATGGAAGCTGCTTTTACTGAGCAGCCAATCAGGTTGGACTGATGTCATTTACACCCACTATATATGTAACGAATCTGGTCGGTGAGCTGCGGACCGCTCACCACCAGATGTCGCTTTCCCTCTGTCTACACACTCTGACTGTTGCACTACACCCTGGACTCCATTCCCCATCAGCCATTGCACATCTCCCGGGTCCAATCAGAGACTGTATAAATACCCCGATCTTCCTGTGACTCTTCGCCGAGTATTGAATTGTGTTCTTCATTCGTACTAAGCGTTATTCCTTGTTAGTCTGTTTCTAGTGTCCTTGTTTTGTTCTATCGGATATCTCGCCTGTCTGACCACTCTTTTGCCTAGCCCTTTTCGGATAACGTTCGCCGCTGATTCAACCCTCGCCTGCTCTATGGACTATTCTTCGCCTTGCTGTCCAAATACCTGTTTGCCATTGTTTGACCCTGCCTGCCTGACCATGTCTATGTCACGTCCCTTCAATAAAAGTATGCAGATGGATCCGCTCGTCTCCCCTCTCGCTCCCACTGTTACAATATATAACCAACAGAGTGTGTGTTCTGCTGTCTGAAGATGAGACTAGTACCACTGTGACTGTGACATTCACAGTCCATTCACAGGCCCTTAAAAGCACTTCGAGACCTATAAACCCTTTGAAGCTCTCAGATATTTGGTTATGAATTAATATAAATCCAATAAATAAAATTTGTGGACAGAATAAATTAACATTTGAAAGAATGACTTGTGGAAGTTAATCTGCTCAAATGCTGTTTATTAATTAAGTTTTATACAAATTTAAATAAAACTGATTTCAGATGAATGTTGATTTAATTTTAATTAGGATTAAAATCAGTTTATTAACTGTCCGCACTTATTCAGTTGTTTACTAAAAGAAGTTATAGAATAGCAGTTGCAGCTCAACAAATGGAATCTCTTAAGTTCCTCATTCGTGCATCTTTCATTCACACTTGTCACAGTGTTGTCAGAATCAGCACTGACAGTTGCAGCGTCTCCTTTTACAGAAACAGGTGTAAGGTCTGCAGGGTCATCCCCATCTGAAAACACTCTCATTTTAGCATGAATGGCCCCACATCTGGCTTGATTTGTTTTAGCTCAACTCTCCAAAGAGTTTGACCAATGCTGAATAGATTCAAAATAGCATAAGACGGTCATCTTATCTCTCTCTAATCAAACACACCTGATTCATTCATCAGTTCACCAATAGAGACTCCAGTGCTAGAAACATTGTTGAGGAACTGTTTTACGAACCACTGGTCCATGGAAATGTGCAGAAATACAGTGTATGTGCTACTGTACATCAGATTTCTCATTTCTGCTCCTGGAGAAACACTTTTCAACTCCAATTAAAGCACCTGAATCAACTAATCAAGGTCTTTCAAATTAAGGTGTTTAGATGAGGAACTCTGCTTTATGTGAAAACACTGAAATAAAGATTTTAGATAAACTCCACCAATTAAACTAACACTGAACTCATAATCGGATTGCAGCAAACATTTATACAGAGGAAAAAGTTGAGAAATTCAATTGTAGAAACTGTGAGTTGAAGAGGAACTGTGATCTGAATGTGTGAAAATTCACAGCTATCAGTCCAAACTGGGTCCAGAGATGATCTCAGATCTGTGTGGGTTAAACTTGTGTGGTCAAACTAACTGAGTTCCCACAGCCAGCAGTAACACACTTCTGAAAACACTAGATCACGAGCCACAACACAAAGAGACAAAAGCTTAAAGTACTTTAAAAATGCATGTTTATACACAACTTTATTTACACACTTTGATTTTATGTATTTTGCACCTACAGATAAACGTCTGAATGTCTGTTATATAACTGTGTTTAGTCATTCTGGTGCTTTTATTTTACTGATTAGTGCACATACAGACATTTTATGAACTTTATACATCTTACATCTACAATACATCTTTTCATCAATAAAATTTTCAACAGTTTCTATTTTGCTACCTAATAATATGTTATTTCTATTTAAATGAACTTAAACAAGAACTTAAACTCTCAAGTGCTCATAACCGCAAGTGTGGATACTGAGACAAACTAAATTTTGGTGTCAACGGCAGAGATAAAATCATTTTTTTCATGCCATTAAATTTGTTAATGTGTTAAATGGTTTTACCAAATATCTGACCAATGACTTCAGAGGAGTTAGGAAAAATAGGGTTTCAAACATTTTTCAAAATGGCATTATTGATATTATTGTTATTAGTACGACTCAAGGAAGGAAGTCAGTGATAGTGAATACCTTTTCAGTAATAAACCAGTTTTATCACTAATATTTTAATGATTTTATTTCTAGAATCTAACAACTTGCATAAAACTGATAAAAGAAAGAAGTAAAACTAACAGTAATGTGAAGAATTATAGCAAATGTGGTTTGATCAACAATATGCAGCTCTCACACTGAAGAACATGTTTCACAGCCGCTGTTGTCTGGTTAGTGGTTATGGTTTGGCAGTTCAAAGGAAATATAGAAGAAACAGATTTCAACACAACACCAGTAACAGTCTGTGCTCAGCTCTCGAGGGAAGATTCAACCGATTGAGGCGTTTACAGAATGACTGCAGGTTAAAACTGCCTGAGCTGATCTCAGTTCTCACACTTCTCCATTACGACTGACATTGTGTCACTAAATATCAGCATTTAAACACTCAGTCAGATCAGAGGAAGTGAACAAACACAGGAAGAGCTGATAGTATTTAAAGAAAGAGTTGTGAGCATATAATGAAGAGGAAGACTGACAGAAAGAGAAAATGGCTGATATGTGTCATTTGTGTCTGCTGGGACTGATCATTCTCTCTTCACTTCTCACAGGTAAACAAATCTCTGTTTTCTCTACAAGACATTTAGTTTAATTAGTCTGGGAAACAGTTAATTTGAACATGATCAGTTTATTAAATAAACGTAAGAGTATAGTCACTTCTACAGGCACCACTACACCACTGATTATATTATATTAATAATAATCACTCAAATCTTCTTGTGTTTCAGGTACCACTGGAGTGGATGATGCTCATGTGTTCAACAGTTCTGGTGAAAATGTCCGTCTGCCCTGTAATAATGATCTTCATGAATACAATTCAACTACATGGACCTATAATAACAGACATTCAGCAGCAGTTGAACTGATTACTTTAGGGATAAAGAAGAAAGACATCGAGAGACATGAGAGACTGAGTCTGGGGTCTGACTGCTCTCTGAACATCAAGAACATCATAAAAGAAGATTATGGATCTTACACCTGCCGACAATATGTGAATCACAAACAACAAGGAGCTGATGCACATGTTTATCTGCATGTTCTTCATGGTAATTTTATGATTATGTGGTCAATTTTTAAAAAGTGCAAATTCTTCATTTAAACTCTCATAACGATTGAAAAGTGTGTAATTTGTGTGTTATTTTGTGTTTCAGTCTCTTCATCATCCTCACAGACTGAGATCAGTGCAGGCAGCTCTGTGACTCTCTCCTGTCAGTTGTATTCATATTCATATACTGGAGTCTCTTGTAATGATTGGATCCGTTCTGAGGGAATTCATCTGTTCTGGGTGAATCAGGCTGGTGTTAAACTGAACATATCAGACTCCAGATATCAGATATCAGCTCCAGGACACTGTATCATCACTCTGAATACAACACTCCTGAATGAAGATGACAACAGAGAGTGGAGATGCAATGTTACTCACAAAGATCAAGTCAAGACCTCAGTCACATATACTGTCAAGAGTTCAGGTGAGAAAACAATCTCGTCAATCAGTTTTAGACCTTTATAATGTCAGTAACACTAACAGCTACTAATATCACTGAAGCAGAACAAACCGAGGTACAAAATCTGAAGGAACTGAAACTTGACAGCAAAAAGTGTATTTAATGTGATGGTCAAGATTAAAATATGATGGTCATATTCTACAGCAGGGCTTACAATATGACCATTCAAGCTAAACTTAATGTGAGTGTTGAACATTATAGCTTTATTTATTTTTTTTTTTTTTTTGTGCAAACGTAGTGTGCCGTATTTTTCAGAAAATAAAACTTGTATTGTTGAGAGAAACACACAGAGAGAGAAGTTGCATCAGTGTATAAAACACATTTTATTATTACATTCAGAAATAATGTAAAAATTTGGTAAATAAAGTGAAAGAGACAATTTAACTACATGACATTATACTATAACATTATATATATATATATATATATATATATATATATATATATATATATATATCAGTACTGAAACTATATACCTACTTAAATTCATTAAACTCTGCCACCATTTGAGATATGAAAAATATTATTTCTTATGATACACAGGGTTCATTTATCAGATTATGCCATTGGTATTTTTCTATATTAAAAGCATATGAAAATCTGAAATGTTCTTCTAAAATGAGCATTCATACGTCCATGTTTAGGTCTTTGCCATTAAAATGCAAGAGCTGAATATAAATGTATAATCTCAGAAAAAAAAAAAAGGTACGCTGTCACTGGAGCAGCACACTAAGGTGCAAAAATACATTTTTGTACTGTATTTACCTTAGAAGGTACAAATTAGTACATTAGGTACATATTAATACTTTAATAACTAATAATAATATACTTTAATAAAAGGTACATATTAATACTTTAAAGTCTGCATGATGGTAGTTGTAACTGGCTTTGCTTCAGTGCTGTGACACACAGTATTTCAAGTGATACAGGAAACTGAATAGAGAGCAGGGTCGGCAGTAGCAGACTAACAGTTGGATGGGTGGTGTGTTTTTTTTTTTTTTTGGTTCCATCACATGCAAATAAAAATATCTTAAAAATATTAATAGCAACTAAAACAAAAATTCCAGGATAAAAAAAAGTGTTATATAATACTAGGGCAGTTACATACATTTTAAAAGCTTTAGAATTTTTATTGTTTTTATAAGTTTCTTATTTTGTGATCTCAGGGTTTCAAAATATATATGTAAGATCAGTGTGACAAAAGGTAATATATGATGGTTTCCTTTTTTTTTTTTTTACTTATGACTATAAAACTTTGCTAAGCAATTTTTGCAATTTTGTTTATCAGAAATATATATATATATATTATATATATGGGTATATATATGGGTTTTGAAAACAAAGTAAAATATCATGAGGTTCTAAATTAATGGCTTTGTTTAATTTTTTTGTTACGTCTATTTTAAAGTCAACCCAAAATGAAATAGAGAAAAGGCAATAGAAAAATAAATGTTCAGTATCTTTAACTGATATGTTACAAAAGGTACATTTGTGTGGAGAGAACATACAACCACACACTCACTAGCAAATAAATTACTTTATTTAACCAACAAGAAGCCTTTGTCAAGATATACAAGATAAACTAATGTTAATTTTAAAATAAAATTTCAGATGGCCTTTAGAAGATTTTGCTTCTAATCCATATCAGTATATTTGTAATCATGCCTTTTGTGTACTTTCAATTTTTACCCTTCCATACTGTGGTTTTATTTTTGTGTTATGTATTTTTATCATTTTATTTTATTTATACTTACCTACGATATGTTGGTACATTTTACGTTGTTCTGCACTAGAAGATCTTGTCAGCAAAACAATTTCCCTGTTGACAATAAAGTTCATTGTATTTCTGATTCTCTAAATTATATTCCTTTACGATACACAAGGCCTGTTTTTATTATATTATTATTATTGTTTTATCTATTGTGCTGAACCAATATAAATCCATTAAACTACAACAACACAGTTTCTGCTAAAGGTTTAAAACCAACTGCAAAATAATATATCGGTATATGATATATCTACATTTAATTTACAGTTGGTTTGATTCCTTTAGCTGAAGTTGTGTTCAAGACTAATGGTTCAGTACTGTATATTTAAAAAAAAAATCAGTTTAATAATCAGAAAAAATAAGCTTTGTGCATCATGCAGAATAATATTCAGAGTAATTTACATTTGGTTTGATATCTTTAGATCAAATGTTGTTCAGGTTTAATGGATTTAAATGGGTTCAGTACTGGATAAAAATCAGGTTAATAATCTGAAAAACAAGCCTTGTGTATTATAGGGAATAATAAGACTTTTACAGTTGGTTTGATACCTTTATCTTAAACAGTGGCAGAGTTTAATGAATTTAAGTAGGTACAGTATATTAAGCATATCAAAAATATGGTTTCAGTACCATATATAAAATTAATAAAGGCATAATATTATTATAGGGAATAATATTTAATACCTTTAGATCAAATTGTTAATTTAAAATTATTTAAATTAACAATTGTTAATTGTTTAATTCAAATGGTTATTTTTTCTTTTAAATTTATGGCAGTTTATTGCCTACAAAAATAGCTTGTAAAGACTACAACAAGCTACTTTCCTGGTTGGTGACATCATAAACCCAGATATTTACATAAACCCCTGGTAACATGCAACAAAGGGGGCGGGGCAAGAAGAGGAAGAGTTGTTGCCATGTCGTCAAAACTAGCGGTGCACGGAAAAAAAGTGATTCATATATGAATTGCGATTCTGTCTTATAATGACAGAGATATTTATGGGATATTTTATAAGGAACAAGTTGTGATAATTGCTTGAAGAGAGGTTATATAATTCAGGGTATCAAACACAGAAACTGTGAGCGCCTCCTCCGCCATGTCAAATAAAACAGTTGTCATGCCAACTTCGCAACGCTTGCCCCGCCTCCGAGTTCTTCTGAATGGTCCACTGCTTTGGAACTGACATTGATGAGCTGCGCTGTGTGTAAAAGTTGAAATTCTTTTAACTTGACACGTCGTCTTAAAAACGCGGCGCTCATGTGAGAGGTGCTGCAAAAGACACAAGACACAAGACGCAAGTGCCACGGTCGTGCACGTCTGTCAAGTGCATGTTTACATAGAAAAACAATGGAAAAGTAGTGCATTGGAATGGAAAAATGTGTTCTGTGTGAATGACCCCTTACTGTTACAAAATAAACAGTTACTTTACAAAACTGCAACAACGCAATCATGTATTGTGCTGTATTAAAGCTTTAATCAGGATAAAACCATATATTAAAAGCTAACATAAGCAGCAACATTTACAAATCACAGCGTATCTAAAATAATAAGACAACAATAATCAAAAACACAAACCATTCTGAAATGTCCTGTAAGAGCCGTGTTTGCACAGTTTCTGCGTGATCCTCTTCACTAATATTCTCTGGGTCTCAAATTGAAGAGCAATATTGACAACGCCATTGTTTACAATACAACGGAGCATGTGACGGGCGTGACGTTTATGAATGCGTTTTAGTGGTTTAGCAAATCACAACACACTGGACCAGCTAACCAATCTGAGCCCACTGCGTATTTCTGAGGAAGGGACTTGACAAAACCCAGAAAAAGCTTTAATGCATGTTAGACTGTACCCCATAAACACAATCAAGCCTAGAAAAAACCCAGTCAAACACCCCTTTAAAGATAAGGAGGCTGAGATGTCAAAACATTCAAAATTGACTTTTTTTTTATGCGTGTACCTTCAAAGATAACAGCAAAGCTTCCTACTTTTGTAAAAAAACAAAAAAACAAAAAACAAGCAAAACAAAACAAAACAAAAAAAACAAACAAAATGTGCTAACCACAAACTTCTTCCTGAAGCGCATCACAAAAATAAACCAAAACTCAGTGAATACTGCCTATTCCACACAAACATAAGAAATATATCTAGAAACTTTAAATGCATTATATGAGTTACTTTATAAATCAAAGCAGTTTCTGATCATTTCAGATGATAAAAAATGTGACATGTAGCCCTGAAAATACGGCATAGCAAATAATTTCTCTGACACTTTGAAAACCCCTGTTCTCATAATGCATCTGAACTAATCCATGTTTTACAGCTCAAGATAAAACAACGACGGCAGTGATTCCAGTCCACACCACAAACTCTCAGGATCCCTCAACTACAAACACACACAAAACTAAAGGTACATCACTGTTTTTTCTAACATCAGTGATTTGCAGTGCATAATGCTAGAGTTATCTTGTTTGTTAACTTAATAAAATATGAATGTCAGTTTCTACAGTGATTCATCTGAACTAACATTCATCCTTTACAGCTCAAGATAAAACAACGACGGCAGTGATTCCAGTCCAAATTACAAAGTCTCAGGATTCCTCGACTACAGAATCACCAGAAACTAAAGGTACATGGTCACTGTCTTTCTCACATCAGTACTCTGCAGTGCATAATGCTTGAGTTATCTTGTTTGTTAACTAAATAAAATATGATTGTAGAATTCAACAATATAATTAATCTGAACTAACATTAATGTTTTACAGCTCAAGATAAAGCAACGACAGCAGTGATTCCAGTCCACATCACAAATTCTCAGAATTCCTCAACATTAAATTCACCAGGAACTACAGATCAAGGTGCTACTGATTAAACCATGATGATGTTAACGGTGATGCTTTAATTTTGACTCTAATAGTCATCAATCCCTGACTGTGACTGTCTCTTCTTTAGTGACAGTGATTTCTGTTTCTGTCGCTGCATTTGCTGTTTTCCTTCTTGTTGTTTTCTGGCTGATCTGCAGAAAAAGAGCTGGTGAGTTTCAGATTTCCTCCTTTCTAAAAATTAAAAACAGTTTAGATCTCACTTTAATGAAGAGCAAACAAGCACATCAAGTTTAGATTGTGTGTATCATATAATGTGGATTATGTGACAATGAGATTCTCAAACAGAAGTTTATTCCTGTAATGTCAATCTCAAAAAGTGTTTAAGTCAAAGAACAATCGTTTCTATCATTCATTTGAATGGTCTTGTATTCTGAATGTCATTAGCATTGTTAGCATACAGTGTTTTGCATACGTTTTATCATAAATACTCATATTATATGAGGCACATTATTTTATTTATTTATTGATTTACCTCAGATAATAAAAGGGGGACTGATGAATCAGTGGTGAGTTCAGTAATGCCTTTAAAACTCTTTAAAGCTCAATAAAGTGTTATTTCTGCAGTTTTAACTGTTTGTTGTCTGAAGGTCAAAGGTGAGAATGAAGATGAAGGGACGTATGAAACAATCAACATGTCCATTCCTGCTGCTGCTAGAGACAATGTGAGTCAACTAAACATTCAACATTCAGTTCACTGTCTGATCTAGAATGTGATTTACTGAAAGCTGTTGTATTATTATACATATTACAATGAGATATAATTCTGATCTGTGTTTTAAACGTTGTTCGCTGCACGTTTGCATGTATGTTTAGGAGCAGACAGATGATGTGACTTATTCTGAAGTCTTTTTTTCCAGTAAAAATCTAGTAAAATCACTCAATGTGAGTAGCAACACATTCCCTTATTCTTCATCACAGCAGCTTCTCTCATCTATATGCTGCTGAAATGTAGTTCTGAATCTCAATCTCAGACAAATGAAGCTCATGCACTAATAATAATGACACTGATGGAGAAAATCTGTGCTGTTCTTTCAGGATCATAATGATACAGTGACTTACGCTGCCATCAGAGGAACAGAAAATGAGCCGCGGGATGAACATTACGCCTCTGTGAACAAGAACAAATAAACATTAATGACACAGATCACTGCTTGAGCTCATCATATCAGCAGCAGACGGGACGTTTTCTCCAGATGCTAATGTTCACAGTGTTTTTTTTTTTTTTTTTTTTTAAACACATGCTAATATTCACGACTGTGGTGTTTGGAAGAATTAGTCATTTGTGTCTTTTTTTGTAAAATATTTTACTGGCAGCTGTGGTTGCCAGAATTTTACCGTTAAAAAAATATGGTACTGTAGCAACATTTTAGATTTTATGGATTTAACTTAAATTTACATCGTAGTTTCATTTAACTGATATAATGTTAATGTACCAATCTATGAAAGTTTTATACATTTATAATACACTGATAACCACCAGAAGCAGGTGATAATGAGAAAGTCACTTGATGAACCAAAACCACAAGCAACTTTTAAATGCTAACAAATATAGAAATTGCAGAGTCATTCACACAAACACTAAACACTATCATGATAACACACATGAAATTAAAATAATGCAGGGGTCGGCATGCGGCTCTTTCATTCCTCTGCAGTGGCTCCTGTAGTATGGGTGTACCCGACTTTAATAAAGCCTAAACTCTTCCCCTGCACTTTTTCTTGGCCAAGTGTGTTCACGTAGAGATTTCCAAGGGCCAGTGTGAATACATTTATATTTGAATTAAAAGAGACAAGATAGTCACGTCGTTTTGGATACATTTTATTCTTATCCAAAACGATGTGAACATCATGGAGCGCTAAACACTCTCATGCAGTGTAAGTTTCATTCATACTCGATGCTGGAGGGCGCTCTTGCGCAGAATATCCAAACAGACTCATATGATAGAAGTAATGACCCTTGTCGTGTCAGCAGTGTTGCCAAGTCAGTTGTTTTTGATGTTCACGGGTTGAAGCGATAACGTCATATTTAGACCCTGAAATACCAATTTACCGAGGGAACCCCGACAAAAAAAAAAAAAAAAAAAAAACAAAAAAAACCGTGTATTTTATCCCCCAGAACGTGATTTTTAACTGATGAAACATTCAGTCATTAAAGGATTGCCACAATATATGGTTTATGTGTGTTTTCAGGTCTTCTCCAGGTAATAATTAAAGTATATGAATGATACAGTGGTAATTGACATAGCATTAATTACAATACAGAAGCTATAAATTATATTTTCTGCCTTATTCTGTGATAGAAATGGAAAAAGTGTGTGTTTTAGTATAAATTATTATACTGATTATACAATCATAACCATAAAATTGTCATTAGTAAAATATATAACAAAAATACTATAGAAGACAAATTATTGTTTTGTCCAGCAGTGTATTTTATTTCTTAACCAATTCAAAGTAAGAGATAAGAAAAGTTTGTTTGTTTTTATAATCACTTTTGTCATTATTATTATTATTATTATTTCATTTTACATTTCTGTCATCCTCACTGACAGACAATGTCCTGTAACATAACTGAATATGAAACTTTAGCTATATGCTGTGTTATCTTTATTTGGTGAAATATTTTGTGGCTCCACATGAATTTTATTCGGTGGGAATGGGGCCAGAATGGCTCTTTTGGTGTTGAAGGTTGCAGACCGCTGAAATAATACAATAATAGTTCATTTAACAACATGTAACATACAACCCTAATGTACACAACTAATCAGAAAGACAAACAAACAAACAAACAAACAAACAAAATGTCTTTGGTAATGCCATGATTTTTGGATTGGTTTTGTTCATGATTAAGACTTGGATGTCAGGTGTTTCATATTAAAGCAGTAATGTCATATCTGTCTATATAAGGAAGGTAACACCAGTGACAATTTTCAGTGACGTCAACTTAAAGCTTCATGTGAAATAATGAGATAAATGAGAAAATTGCTGACAACTAAAAAAAAAAAAAAATAAATAAAATAAAATATAAAATAATAATAATAATAATAAGTGGACTTACCATGGGCCTTTCTTCACAAATCTTCAGGAAAAGGGAAAAAGTCAAGTGATGTCATCAGTGTGATTTTATTTCAAAAAAAGATTTTTGTTAAACAGTAACGTCAGTGACACAATTCCAGGGGCCACTACTTTATATGTTATATATGTTTTAGTATTTATTCAGATTTTTTTTTTGTTTGTTAATTTGATAGTTATGAATTCATTAATGAATTTTAAACGGTAGAAAAACCTGTTCTAAAGCACTTTCCCTCTCTACATGGCTGTGGGGACGAGCAGTTTTGTGGTGCTTTGAATTCAAAATAATTAATAATAAAAAAAAAACAAAAACAAATATTGCCACATTAATGACACAATAAGTTGTAATTGTTTAAATAACATTCTTTCATTTTAAAATATAAAGAAACTGCAACCCTAACGTGTTTTTGATGTATAATATTTCTGTAAAGGCTATAGGGACAGAAAAATGGATATTTCCATAGAATGAGTCTGTTATCTATTAGTGCACGTGATCATTTCACAGCAAGTGCTTTTAGTGTGCGTGTCTGTGTGTTTGCGAGAAACTACAATGACACGTGCAAATCAGTTTTCAGTAATGACAAATTCTATGTTGCATTAGAAAATAAATCCTGCTTTAGACCCATCTTGACATCACTGAATTTCAGTCAGAGTTGTGCAATAATCAATTACCATTTACTGATACCATAGGAATGAATGAAAAGTGCCGTAAGCGGAATCACACCTGTCACTAAAAATCAAATCAAAATCAAATCAAATCACCTTTATTTATATACTGCCTTCAACAATACAGAATTGTGACAAGGCAGCTGTACAGTATTAAACAGGAAATAGTACATCAACAATGCAAAGGGCAACAGTAAACAGTCAATTTTCAGGTAAAGGTAGTTAATCAAATACAATAAAATAAAATACAATATTGTGTGAAGATAAAGTGTCCCCAACTAAGCAAGCCAGAGGCGACAGCGGCAATGAACCAAAACTCCATCGATGACAAATGGAGAAAAAAACCTTGGGAGAAACCAGGCTCAGTTCTCCTCTGGCCAGACACAGAGGACTCACCAGGTCCCGTGGTCCTGTGCCGACAGCCGTCTAGGTGACGAGGTCTTCACTGGGGATCCGTCTCTGGGGATCATCTAGTCGATGTGGTCTCCGCTGACATTCAGTGCTGTAGAGGTCATCTCTAGGTGCTGATCCACCATCTGGGCTGGGTACGGACTGGATCCGGAGGACTGCAGTGACCCTCTGATCTGGATACGGACTGGATCTGGTGGTTAATGTGACCTCGGAATAAGAAAGAAATAGACTAATATTAGCGTAGATGCCATTCTTCTGACGATGCACTGAGTACATCGGGTGTTATGGGAAGTGTTCCCGGTTCCGGTTGACCTAATTAGTGCAGCCTAACAATCCTTTAACGGATTTGAATTATAGAAATGTGCTGATGTGTTATGTGTAAGCAAGGTTAAAGAGATGGGTCTCTAATCTAGATTTAAACTGACAGAGTGTGTCTGCGTCCCGAACAGTGCGGGGTAGATTGTTCCGAAGTTTGGGTCCTAATAAGAAAATGATCTGCCGCCAAAATCAGTGACTTCCCAAAAATAAACCTTTATTTTTTTTTCATGAAAAACTTAAAAATAGCTAAAGCCAAAAGTATTGTTTAGTGTAAATAGGCTGTCGATTCATTA
>CM070009.1:49391416-49475254 GCA_036247105.1 Cirrhinus mrigala
ACCCTTTAACTGTCACTCCCTATCTTGAACACGGACATGAAAATGCACTATCCAAAATTACATTTTTATAATTCATGAACGAAAACATTTTGTAATATGAATTTGATGTACAGTTTCCATGGTAATGCAGTGTCTGATTTTAAAATGGTTTTCAAAGGATGAATTTCGAGATTTTAAGTTTTCAGTTGATACATAATTTCTTAAGATTTCTATTGCGTGATAGGGAAGAAGACAACGAAGAAAGTCTTTTTGTGGCAAAGGTCAGAACTGTCAGTTATGATGTAGATTTTTGAGGTGCACTCTTATCATAAATTAATCTATTACTTTTCCTACATAATTTGTAACACAAAAGAGTGATAAAATATCTATTTAGAGTCTTAGACCTTCCCAGTGATATATAGTTTGTCATGATTAGATTAGGATTTATTTGTAATATGGTGAAGTAAACTTAGGCGTCCCACAGAGCGGACGGTGACAGTTAAAGGGTTAAATAAGCCGTTTCATATTCCTAAAAAGCTGTTTATTCAGTTTAGTGAAGCCTCTCAAAAAAAAAACATTTCCCATGTACTGCCAGACTGGAATCTTTTTTTAATCTTTTGTTTCAAATCAGTGGTTCGGAGTGTGTACCAAATTGGGAAAATCACGTGATTTCAGCAGATTTTTAGATTTCAGATTTTATGTCATAACTGTTGTTGCGATTTAGCTCAAAGGGAAATGTATATAAATAATTACAATTAATTATGATTAATTACAATTATTTATATCAGCTGCCAGTAGTAACTGTAGCAGAATTAATTTTCCATCAACTAATCTGTTCATTCAGCGAACATTCAGTATAAGTTTTATATCAACTCTAAGAAATGATATTTTCTTGGGCACAGAAAATAACTTCCTTAAAGTACTGTTGCATTAGAGCATGTAGCTCGAATCGGAATCGTAAAGGGACATTAATTTGCAAGGCAGAATCAGAATCAATTCGTTTATTAACGAAGGACTAACACATAACTAATCTAAACAAACAAACATGAAATCATTCATACATGGGGGAAGGGTCAGTGAGAAGCAGTTAGAGAGACCAGAGAATGTAGCTATGAAAAGAGTCAGTTAACCACCTGAGTGAAACCATCAGTGCTGTCTACAGCTTGTACTAAACCTCTGTTTTGTTTAGTTAAATGTACGATACTTGCATTGCCTTGGTCGATGAACAAGTGTCCAAATGCAGTCACGGGTGAAAGTCTCGATGGTTTGGAGCAGTGGTGGTTTTGGAATCGCGATCACGTTCTTCCGGGTCCGAAGAGTGATGAACTCCAAAGATGTTCTGACTCGATGGTGACTGGGAGTTTCTTCCCATGTGAAAATTGAAGAAGAACCAAGAGCTGAGAAGGACCCAGCTGAAGTCCTGTGGTCTTTGGAGAATGGAAAGACAAGGCCGCAAGGTCTGGCGCAGCTTAGAGTCCCGACGAGTTCTAGCTCATCCTCCTCATCCTCTTAGGTTCTGAAAGAACTCATGTGAGACGAGTGAAGAAAGCTGAAAACACGGAAGAGAGAAATGTCTGTTCGAGGGCTGAGTGAATGTGTCTGGCTCTTTGTGGTTGAGAGCCACATCTCTAGATGTTGGGGCCTGTCGGGCCCGCCGGACACGCCCTGTGCCGGCTCAGGCTCCCCGTGGGTTCCTCCACGCGGGCAGCAATCGGAAGATCTTGCAGAAGAGAGTGAAGAGAGTCAAGAGAGTGAAGAGAGGGAGGAGGTCAAACGTTTGATGCCTTTAAGGTCTCTGGAGGCTGCGCCTCCAGGAGGTCCACGAACCAATGGTAACTTTCACCTTTGGAGGGAAAGTTTACGACTCTTTGTCTGTGAGCATGGCATTTTGCATATGTAATTCGATTGGGTGTTGATGCAAAAACTAGTAAGGTTTCTTAAAACACTAATATGTTGCATAGGTATCAACATCTAATTTACACCATCTTTTAGATCATCAAAATACGAATTCAAAGAAACCAAACATGACCTAGGTGGGTAAACGACTAATCATAACGCATGCATAAAAAAGTAGAAAGACAAATACAACAGACAAAATTAAAATACAATGCAGTAATACTGTACACAATGACCTGGGCTATGTGTGATAGGAAGGTCAAAGAAAGGTTTGTCTGTGAATGAATAGGAAAGAGTCCATTTCTATAGGCATTGTGTCTTTCCTATAGGGAAATGTAGTGTGCTCTGCTTGCATTCCTTGAAGCAATAAAACCTATGATATCAGATGGTCACCCTGGCAACGGAGCCCTTTCAGGGTGTTCGTTGCTTTGGGGGGTTGTCTCCAAAACTCCAGCATATAGCTGGGGTTGTTGGTTTTGAAAATTATTTGTTAAATGTAACAAATAACTGTGTCTGATTGGTCCAGATGCTACACTGTTTCGAAATTTTACCGGTTCACCCAGTGGCAAAACATTAAACCAGCGTCTATGGTTTTTACCTGATCTCAGATCAGTTTCATCAATTTGTCAACATTTTTAACAAAACATTTAAGAAATTATAAGAATGAGAAGTAGGTAATAGTCTCGTACTGGCCTCTATATAGAAACTGTCCATAAAACAAAGAAAGCAAGCCCTGCAAATTAATAAAATAAATAAAATAAAATATTAAAAAAATATTTAAAAAAACACCAACAAAAAAAAAAACACACATATCATATATCATGTTCTCTTTACACTGGTTCATTCATAAACAACGAGAGGAACGCACTGTGACTGTTGATCGTCTCTTTTAATACTGCAACACAAACTCAGACAGACAGGATGAACTTGCCTCATCAACAACGTAACACTGCCCTCTAGTGGTGCACTGAAGTAACTAACATCAATACTCAGTTACTAACATCAGCCTATTCAACTGCATATACTACATCCCCTTTTTAAGGACAATTAAGAAAATGTAAAAAAGAAAAATACTCATTCATCAACATGTAATAAACAAGTATTAGCACTCAACTATTATAAAGCTCAAGACAACTGAAACAATAAACAGCACCTAGATACATGTTTATTATTTGTCTTTAACCAAAACACTCCGATTGCAAACATAACTTATTTTCTGACTTTTTTCTTTATTTCTTCTTAGCCCATTTCAAAATCACTGAATCTAATTGTCTTTTTTACAAGCCTCCCACTCCTAGTACGATTTCCTTGCTCCGTGTTTTCAGCCACCACAGTTTGATCATGCACATTGTCTTTCTGTCTCTTCTGTGTCATCTCCTTCAACTTCCTCCACAACACCTGTTAGATCTTTATCTTTGCTTGTACGTAAGTGTCTCCTGTTCCTTCTGTACGTCTGACCAGAATCTGTCACAATGTTGTAGGAACGAGGCTTTTTTCTGTCACCACTGCGAGCTTCCAACCCTGTGATGTTTCCACTCTGACAACTGATCCCGGTTGAATCACAGACAAAGGTTTGGCATGTTGGTTGTAGTAATGTGCTTGCCTTTGCTGTTGCCGTTCCAACCTTTTTTTTTTTTACATCTTTAGGGTGCTTGGGTTTCAAAGCCCCACTGGCTATTGGGAGAGTGCTCCGTAACACCCGACCCATGAGCAGTTCAGCTGGTGAGTATCCAAGACCAGTCACCGGGGTGTTTCTCAGTGAAAGAAGTGCAAGATGTGGATCCAACTTAGCTTTCTTTAGCATTAGCTTGATTGCTTTTATGGACCTCTCTGCCACTGTGGGTACCCTGGGCTTGAATATTTCCAGTTTATACCCCAGTCTTTCGCAAACTGACGCACCTCTGCACTAGCAAATGGCACATGATCACTTATGATCTCTTTGGGTATGCCATGCCTACGAATACAGCTTTCAGTTTTCCAACAACTGTGCATGCAGCTTTGTCAGGAATCTGTTGAACTTCAGTGTATTTTGAAAAGTAATCAACAGTAAGGAGAAATGACCGACCTTTGAGCTTGAATATATCCACACCCAGCTTGAACCATGGAAGCTCTGGCAGTTCATGGGGTTTCAATGGCTCTTTTTGGTTCTTTGGCATTAGCTGCTGGCATACTGTACTTCTTTCGACCATGTTCTGGATCTCTGTAGACAATGCAGGCCAGTACAGGTATCTCCTTGCATGTTCCTTAGTGCGCTGTATTCCTTGATGAGCTGCATGGAGTCTTTCCAGTATTACTGGCCTCATACCTCTTGAGATGATGAATTTGTTATTTGTCATTATCAATCCATCACAGATTCGTATCGTGTCTCTGATGGGCCAGTAACTCTTTAGATTTCTGTTGAGCTGTTTCATGTGGACAGGCCATCCTCGCTGGTGCACTTCTCTTAGCTTTGAAGACGTTTCATCTGCTTTTGTCTCTGACTTGAGCCTTTCAAGAATTTTTGTGCCCATGGCCTCAGTGGCTTCCATTGCATATACTATTTCTTCACCATTCATGTTTTCGTCATGCAGTCCGTCTTCAGATAGAAATGCCCTAGACAGAGCATCAGCTATCAGCATGTCTTTTCCTGGGATGAAGCTCACCTGCAGGTTTTAACGCTGCAACTACAGAAGCATTCCTTGCAGCCGGGCTGGAGCTTGACTCAGGGGTTTTGTGAAGATTGCCTCCAGCGGCTTGTGAACTGAATGTACAATCACAGATGCTCCAAAAACATACTGATCGAATTTACTAAATTTATTTTTTAGTTGCAGTATACATGCCCCGAGGCCATCTTTTGATGCGTCGGCTTGAAGCACTATTTGCTACTTTGGGTCAAAAAAACCTTAGCACAGGAGCCTCAGTGAGTGCCTTTTTTAGGCTGTCCAATGCTGTGTCATGCTGAGGCATCCACAGCCACTCAGGGTCTTTTCTCAGCAACTGTCTTAATGGGGCAGTCAAAACGGCGTTGTTTCTTATGTACTGTGACAAGTATTTTATCATGCCCAGCAGTCTCTGTAGGCCTTTTTTGTCTTCTGGAGCGGGCATATTGACAATTGTGTTAAAAGTACACAGCAATGATGAGGCTTTGTCATCTTTTTCATCCAAAATTGTGAACAGTTTGTTACCAGCGAGTTTGCTCTGTACATCCTCAGGTGTTGGTATGGAGCAGTGCTGGCGTCTGATCGCCCTTTTTAGTTCACGAGGATCAAGACACAGTTTAAGTGAGCCGTTTTTCTTTTCAGTTACCACCAGACTGTTGACCCCTCTTGTTGGCTCAATAACAGGTGCAATGACGTCAGTCTGCACTAACTGATCCAGAGTTTATTTTAGCCTGTCCATTATGGCCAAGGGGATCTTTCTACATCCATGAACCACTGGAGGAACCTCTGGATCAAAAAATATGTGATGCTCTTGCCTCATCAACAACGTAACACTGCCCTCTAGTGGGGCACTGAAGTAACTAACATCAATACTCAGTTACTAACATCAGCCTATTCAACTGCATATACTACATCATACAGACACTTCATATTTATTAGTATTTTATTATTTGTATTGCATTTAACGTAGTATACTTTCAATAAAACATTTGCAATGGGTTTTAAAAGCTGTTTTTATGCATGTTTTAGCCTGAGTTTTGGATGCATTTACACATTTTTGATCAGCAGGCGTCACCAGCGTGTGGAGTTTCGAGCGCTTCAAAACAATGAATCATTTTGCAAAGCAATTAGTTCAGTTGATTCGAAGCGTTGAAAAGCTTTTCCTGCATTACAATGTTCATATTATTTATTCTCAATAGTATGTGAGATTACAATAAGTGTGTCCCAAAGCATAGCATGCTGAAAAGAGTGTGTCAAATGTCCCCGGATGGTCTGCTATTTCCGATCAATTTATATATAAATTATATATAAATAGTTGTGTGATGTGATAGTATGTCCCAAAGCTTGCCTACTCTTCTACTACACACTCAAAAGTGTGTACTTTTTCTTCACCAAAAGAGTGCATACTTTAAGGGCGTAGTATAAGTAGGCACATCAGGACACAGCATTTGTTTCTCTCATCACAAGTCCATGTGTTATGTTCTCATTGGTTCATTGTTCTGTCATGTGGTTTTCAGTTCTGTTCGTTCATTGGTTCCTGTTCAATAGTTCGGTCCTGTCATTTGGTTACTTTCTATCATGTGCTCCCTATAGTTTTATATTTAGACCCTCATGTGTGCCTTGCTTCTTTGTTGTGCATTATGTTTGTGTCATGTTAGCTTCATGTTTTGTCAAGCCATGCTAAGCCTTTGTTTATTTTCTTCACTTGGGTTCTACATCTGGCTCTCCTCAGTGGAGTTTGTAGGTGTGTTTGACTTCATCTACGGCTACAGAGGTTGATCAACGAGAGTAGCCGAGAGTAGTCGCTGGCGGAGTTGAAACTGGACCTGTCAAGTTGGACACTTTTTGCTCTTCTAAGTGAAGCTCTCGCAGTATTTGCATACTCGATCACATATGAAGTGAATTAAATGCAATATCTATCAAATACACAGACTTATCAAAAGCGTTTTCATGAGCAACAGAAACATGTTTCATATACTGCCCAATACAGCACCATCTGAACAAGAATAATGATCAACATAAACAAATACTGTTTAAATACTAGTAAAGTGGGGTTATATATGCTTTTATCAGTGTTTTATGATGCATCTGACTCAATATAACATTGCGACTACAGTAAAAACAATTTTATTGTTCTAAAAACACAGATTTGTCAGAATTGGATGTTAGGATAAACCCAAAACACACGTGATCATTGTCATGTGGTGAATCTGGCCAATCGTGAAACAGCCGTGTGGTCATCAGAGCTCCTGCAGCTGCTCTGAAGAAACTACACCGGCTGAGTCAGACGGCTGCTCTCGAATCGCTATCGCGGTACTTTGATGCCACACGTGACAGTCACGAGGCGTCAGCGCCTCGGACAAAATTTCTAAGCGGCATGCACTGCTTCAAGTCAGAATTTGATCGAGCTGTGCAGCGCTGCGTTAAGTCGAACACACCTTGTTACTCAGATCTGGTGATTCCAGAAGTTTGTTTTTGATTCATTTCTTTGGGCCTTTGAACGCAGATTCCCCTTCACTCATGATCTAATTACTAATTATTTTACTGCTTTGAGCCCTAAACGCTTTGAAGCCCTCAGATATTTGGTTGTGAATTAATATAAATCCAATATATAAAATTAGTGAACAGAATAAAATAACTTCCACAAATCCTTCTTTCAAATCTTAAAGTAATCCGCTTACACACTGTATATTAAGTTTTATAGAAATGTAAATAAAATTGATTTCAGATGAATGTTGATTTAATTATAATTAGGATTAAAATCAGCTTATTAACTGTCTGAACTTATTCCATTGTTTACTGAAAGGAGTTATAGAGTAGCATACAGCAGCTCACTGAAAGGAAAAGAGGAAATGTGTCAGAATTCAGAATCACAGCATCACCAGTCTAATCTGGGTTCAGAGATGACCTCTGCTCTACTGCTCTAACAGCAATAGCATGTTTCCAAACCTCAACAGTGAGATCACAGCTCACATGCATGAGACACATTTACAGCCTTGAACAAGTGGAAACTTTCAAGTTCCTCATTCGTGCATCTTTCATTCACACTTGTCACAGTGTTGTCAGAATCTGACAGTTGCAGCATCTCCTTTTGAAGAAACAGGCGTAAGGCCTGCAGGGTCATCCACATCTCTACTAAAAACACCCTCATTATAGCATGAATGCCCCTACATTTGGCCCTTTATGTGGCTTGATTTGTTTTAGCTCATCTCTCCAAAGAGTTTGACCAATGCTGGACAGATTCAAGATCTCATAAGATGATCATTGTATCTCTCTCTAATCAAACACACCTGATTCAGTCATCAGTTCATCAATAGAGACTCTGGTACTAGAAACATTGTTGAGGAGACTCCAGGAACTGGTTTGGGATCCACTGGTCCATGTAAATGTGTAGAAATACAGTATATGTGCTACTGTACATCAGATTTCTCATTTCTGCTCCTGGAGAAACACTTTTCAACTCTAATTAAAGCACCTGAATCAACTAATCAAGGTCTTTCAAATCCAGGTGTTTGGATGAGGAACTGTGCCTTACGTGAAAACACTGAAATAAAGTTCTATCAGGACCACTGTCGTCAAAATGATAGACAGTTAGCATACAGTTTGGTTTGGCGGCATGGTTCTGTTTTAGGCAAAAAAACAAACTCCCTGCCTATCCACGCAGCATGTCATGAATGAGCAGGGAGAGCAGCAATAATAACCCCTAAGGTAAACAGAACAATCAGATATCATTAATGTACTTAATGATATTTAAGTGTAAGACATTATTCAGATAAAAGGAGTCTGATTTAATGAGGAATATCAGAAGCCAAGTCCTGACAGTGGCAAAAGGAGGAGTTGGGGATGGAGGAGGACATTTTGCTCCTGAGCAAGCGACAAAGCTGCCGAATAATACTGAATAGAGCTTATACAGGAATGCCATGATAGGTGTTGTATTCCTATAGGTAGATGTGATCAGCTGAGAGTCAGCTGATGCGAGCTTGACTCACGTGACCTGCCAGAACTAACGCTATATGCTTAATATTTTAGATAAACTGCACCAATTAAACTAACAGTGAACTTGTAATCGGATTGCAGAAAACTTTTATACTGAGGACAAAGTTGAGAAATTCAGATGTAGAAATACTTAAAGAAAGAAGAGGAACTGTGATTTGAATGTGTGAAAATTCACAGCTATCAGTCCAAACTGAGTTCAGAGATGATCTCAGATCTGTGTGGGTTAAACTAGTGTGGTCAAACTAACTGAGTTCCAGCAGTAACACACTTCTGAAAACACTAGATCACAAACCACAACACAAAGAGACAAAAGATGAACATTAGTGTTGAGAGGAGAAAAAGGAAAAAAAACAAAAAAACAAAAACAACTTTAAGTGCTTTAAAAATACATGTTTATACACAACTTCATTTACACACTTTGATTTTATGTATTTTGCGCTTACAGATAAAGTAATTCTGTATTTAGTAATTCTGGTGCTTCTAATTTACTGATTAGTGCACATACATACATACATACATTTTATGCCCTTTCTACATCTTACATCTACAATACATCTTTACACTAATAACATTTTCAAAAATTTGTAATAATATGTTAGTTCTTTTTAAATGAACTTAAACAGCAAAGTTTTACTCCCTTAGCTCTCGAGGGAAGATTCAACCGATTGAGGTGTTTACAGAATGACTGCAGGTTAAAAGAGCCTGAACTGATCTCAGTTCTCACACTTCTTCATTATGACTGGCATTGTGTCACTAAATAGCGGCATTTAAACACTCAGATCAGAGGAAGTGAACGACCACAGGAAGGGTGGATAGTATGTAAAGAAAGAGTTGTGAGCATATAATGAAGAGGAAGACTGACAGAAAGAGAAAATGGCTGATAAGTGTCATTTGTGTCTGCTGGGACTGATCATTCTCTCTTCACTTCTCACAGGTAAACACATTTCTACATGCTCTTTAAATTCATGTGAAAAAGTTCAGTTTATATCCTCATACAAAAGTTTATATAAAATTTATATATGAAAAACAAATGTTTCATATGAATATATCACAATGGTCATTAAAATGTTCTTGTGTTTCAGGTACCAGTGGAGTGGATGATGCTCATGTGTTCATCAGTTCTGGTGAAAATGTCCGTCTGCCCTGTAATAATGATCTTCATGAATACAATTCAACTACATGGAACTATAACAGATTCAGACATTCCGAAACAGTTGAACTGATTGGTTTAGGGATAAAGAAGAACAACACAGAGAGACATGAGAGACTGAGTCTGGGGTCTGACTGCTCTCTGAACATCAAGAACGTCATAAAAGAAGATTATGGACTTTACACCTGCCAACAATGGACAGATGTGAATGGACGACACCAAAAACAAGGAACTGATACACGTGTTCATCTACATGTTCTTTATGGTAAGCAAATTCTTAATTTAACCTCCCATGATGATTGAAGAGTGTGTGATTTGTGTGTTATTTTGTGTTTCAGTCTCTTCATCATCCTCACAGACTGAGATCAGTGCAGGCAGCTCTGTGACTCTCTCCTGTCAGTTGTATTCATATTCACATAGTATACTCTCTTGTGATAATTGGATCCGTTCTAAGAGAATTCAGCTGTTCTGGGTGAATCAGGCTGGTGTTAAACTGACAATATCAGACACCAGATATCAGGAATCAACTCCAGGACACTGTATCATCACTGTGACTACAACACTCCTGAATGAAGATGACAACAGAGAGTGGAGATGTGAAGTTACTCACAAAGATCAAGTTAAGACCTCAGTCACATATACTGTCAAGAGTTCAGGTGAGAAAACTCATCTCATTAATCAGTTTTAGACCCTTATAATGTCACTGACACTAAGGACTATTAATATTGTTCAAGTAGAACAAACCAAGGTATAAAATCTTCTTTCAGTCTGACAGAAAAGAAACTCAAAGCACTGCTGCAAACTAATGTATACTGCAGTCAAGTGCAAAAGTCTAATGACCAGTCAGTGATGATCAAAGTTAAAATATGGTCATATTCTACAGCAGAAGTGTTAGAGTGTTGAACATAATAGCCTTCTTTTTTTCTCTTTTTTTTTTTTTTTTTTTGTGCAAACGGTGTCTATTTGCATTGTGTAGTATTTTTCAGAAAATAAGTCAAACCAGATCAAGCGTGCATTGTTGAGAGAAAAACATGCACAGAGAAAAGCATCGGTGTATAAATTACATTTTTTTTTATTACATTCAGAAATAATGTAAAATATTGGTAAATAAAGCAAAGGAGACAATTTATCTACAAGACATAGTATAAAACTAAAAAGTTCAGAAAAAAAACATCCCTGTTATTGCAAAAGGCTCTGTTTTTGGAATTAGCCTTGTGTTTTGTAATAAATTTACACAACTTTTAGTGTACGCAATGATATAAATCCATTAAATGACACCACTTGATCTAAAAGTATCAATTTAACTAAAATATTCAGAATATTATTCCCCTAAAATGCACAAGGCTTTTCTCTTTTTTTTTTTTTTCTGATTATACTTGTGTGTGTGTGTATATATATATATATATATATGGTACTGAAACCATATACCTACTTAAATTCATTAAACTCTGCCACCGTTTGAGAAAGATATCAAACCAGCTGTACAATATTCCAAATATTTTTCCCTATAATACACTTTTTTTTCTGATTATATCTTTATTATTTTTATACATGTTACTGAAACAATATTTTGATACGTTTTATTATACTGAACCCACTTAAATTCATTCAACTCTGCCACTGTTTGAGATAAAGGTATCAAACCAATTGTAAAATATTCAGAATATTATTCCTGTAATAAATATATTAACTGTAAATTATGGAAAATATTATTGCTTATGATACACAGGGCTTAAATTGAAACAAAAATACCAGGATAAAAAAATGCTATAATACAGTTAGAAAGTGCAACCGTAAACATCAATTTAATGAGTTTTCTTTCTTTTTAAAACAATTTTCAAATGGGTGCAGCTTTCACATCATTTTATCCAACCATTACAGACACATAAAACAATTTTAGTAGATCAGTGTCACAGACTCACACACACACACACACACACACACACACACACACACACACACACACACACACACACAATGCAGGATGAGATGAGAGGCGAGTAACAGTTCAATCCAGTTGTTTATTAAAACGATCGTCACAGAGTAACACAATGGAATGATAAACATGAAGCCTTAACTGTAGTGTGCGAGTCGAATCAAAGTCCATGCGTGAGCCACGCCACAAGATGAGGAAGCACTCAGAACACGAGTAGAAACCACTGGATCCAGGAGAGTAACACAGCGCATGAACAGTAGACCAGACAAAGTGTGAGTGCAAGCGAGTTCCTTTTATAGGGCGTGGCTCAACGAGGTGCAGGTGCAGACAATCAGTATTCTGGTGATGATGAGTGTGTGGGTGGTGCTTGAGGAGGTGTGTCAGATGGAGGTGGCTGTGGTGAATGCCTGACAATCAGTTACTTTAAAACACAAAACTGTGTAAACTAGGCACTGTAGATTCCTATTCTTTGTCAACATTGCAGTAGCAGAACACTGCAATGTCCGCTTCAGTGGCACGGCCCGTAACAAAGGCGAAGGTCTGGGATGTCGTTGTCTCGTCCCCAAGGCACAAATCCACCATGCTGGCCCCCACCTGTTAATTATACAACACTTAGTCTTGAAGACACTTAGGCCTGAAAAAAATGCTCATTGTAGAAGAAAATTTCAAACTGCACATTTTTTGTCTTAACACTTCATGCAGTGGTGGCCAAAATGATTGGAACACTAGTATTTTCACCAGCTAAAAAATGGTTTTAAGTCAGTGATTTCTATTTTTTGCTGTAGTGTGTCAGTGGGAAATATCAGTTTGCATTTCCAAAAATACATTATATATATATATGTATATATATATATATATATATATATATATATATACATAAAAAGTAAAACAAACTTACAGGTTTGTATGTCAATGAATGGCTTCCAGAATTCTGTGGCTGTGGTTCTGTGGACCCTTCCTCCAGAATGGGCAGGACTTTGAAAGCACTCTCCCCTTTAGCATCTAAACCATAAGAATAATACAGTGCAAACTGTGAAACTTATCTCATAATAAAAACAACACACTGAAACACTTTCATATGAAAATTTCTTTATTCCTTTAAATAATGAAATTATAATAAAAAAAAATAAATAAAAATTATAATGGTATTAATGCAAATGGGTCCCCACCCCCATTCAACTACTGCAGGTTAAGTTTAGGTATGGGGTGGGATTCAGGGATGTAGAATATGCTCATGCAGAATAAGGCATCAGTATGTGCTTTATAAGTACTTATTAACAGCCAATACACAAACTAATAAGCAACTACTTAAGTGTTACTGTACCATTGTATTTACCAGTTGATGTGTCAAATACAGCTGAATTTTGTTTCTATAGACTGACATATTAAAAGAAATACCTTACCTGAAGTCATGTCACCCAGCTCTTAATGCACCTTTCCATCTTGCTGGGCATAGGCAACAATTTGGTCTGCAATTGTAGCCCAGTCTACAAAAAGTCTGCCTCTGGATGTAGCTTCCTGAAGTCTTGTGAAATCTGATAAAATAAAATAAAAAAAATAAAAAAAAAGTGCTTAAATAAGTTTATAAATAAGCTTTTAAATGTTAGATTGATTGTTTGATTTTATGGCCATACCAGTAACTATGGTTATTTTAATGGAAATATCAAATTCTAAAACAAATCATGGTTATTGAATGTCATTGAATGATATAACTTACCTTCAAAGGTTTTAACCAGGGTATCAAGCTGCCTTTCCTTCAACTTCTCTATTACAAAGCTGATGTCCATCTTCACCAGCAGGAATCTCACATATCTAGAATGAAATTTCAGATTTAGAACATTAGAATTTCACAAAACTGTTTTTACAGTGACTTATTTTATATAGAAAGCAGGTTAATGCGTTTACATGCAGCACAATCATTTAAACACGGATCAGTTTTAGTCTCCAATCTGAAGGGCAGAATCGACACTGTTAAAAAAAAAAAATAAAAATAAAAAATCAGACGGCATACCCATTTATTTTTTATAATGGTCTCCTAGTTTGTAAAGCAACACAAGCATTCACTAAAATAGAGGAAGAGTAAAAGCACCTCATAAACAGTGATGTTGTGGTGCCTGGAGAAGTGGGCGCACGCCCCAAATACACGCTGAAAAGAAGAACTTACTGACGTCTGGACGTGATTCTGCGCAGTCTCTGAATAAATCAGTCGGGTTTTCTCTGTGTCAGAGCCTTCCCTGACATGCCCTCGCGTGTGAACAGGCAGCATCTAGGTGGAGGAGTGGACGGAGCGGGCACGGTTCTGACCGCATCACTGTCGTTACGGGGTGTTTTTAGGGAATATTTGCATTTACTCACATGCGATTAAATTAGCTATTCATATGGTGGACTGTCACGATTTTGGCTAATGCGGGACACTACTCGATGCGCAACAGAGGGGATTTAGAAGTGGGCACACGCAAAGCCAACTGATAAAGAAGTGGGTATAAGCCGTATACCTGCACTAAACCACTGCTTATACACCACGAGAGTTATTAAAGTAAGGTGCATAGCGTAGCTAATGCAGCTACCTGAGGAAAAAAAGAGCGCGAAAATGCACAACATAAAATGACGGATCTATCGTTGGATCCGTCGCAGACATTGACTTGAAAAAAATATGCCCTTAATAGATCAATTTTAGTACGAAATGACATAATTCTGACAAAACATTACAAAGCCATACAGTATGCAGACAGTAACTGAACTTACCCCATATTTCTAACCTATGCCTGTTTTCATGAAGCGTTAAAAAAGGGATGTGTACTGTATATAAATAAAACTTTGCACGTGCAAACACAACTTTTATTTAACGATAAAGTGATTGTTGAGGCAAAAAAAAAGTACCTCACTATAGGCTGCTACTTACCCACTGAGCAAAAGTACGTCCAAACGACGTCATTTCAACGTCTTTGTCGGACGTTGAAATGACGTCCCCTGAAGAGCCATAATGAAAGTTTTTACAACGTCTTTTCATGACGTCTTCTGGACGTCCAATATTGACGTTCACAGGACGTCTCTAGAAGGTTAAAATTTAGTTCAGATCTGGTCATTATGGACGTATTTTCAACGTCTTATAAGGTCAATTGCAGTCTCATTTAGATGTCATTTATACTGTTTCTGGACATAATATATACACTCTTAGGCTGCATTCAAGTAAAAATCATGTTTAATTTATTATAATTTTTATTTGTACTTGTAAATAAACTTACAGACACAGTGTACAAAAAACATGAAAACAAAAGAAACTTAACTCACTGAATAGTGGATAACAACTGTATCAAAAAACATACAAAACATACATTATGTTCACCTGTTGGAGCTGAACGTCTAATTCTGACACAAGAGAAGTTTAAAACCTTCTTTACATAATAAAAAATAGTTTAGCAGTTTCAGTATCATATTAATAGTTTGTTAAATAAAGTTTGTTATAGGATTAATTTAAAATAAATATTAATTGTAACGAATGAGTAAAAGTACGTCCAAACGACGTCATTTCAACGTCTTTGTCGGACGTTGAAATGACGTCCCCTGAAGAGCCAGAATAAAAGTTTTTACAACGTCTTTTTATGACGTCTTCTGGACGTCCAATATTGACATTCACAGGACG
This sequence comes from Cirrhinus mrigala, assembly GCA_036247105.1. Lineage (NCBI taxonomy): Eukaryota > Metazoa > Chordata > Actinopteri > Cypriniformes > Cyprinidae > Cirrhinus > Cirrhinus mrigala. The sequence continues at coordinate 49,406,656 of CM070009.1, forward strand.
TCTCTAGAAGGTTAAAATTTAGTTCAGATCTGGTCATTGTGGACGTATTTTCAGTGGATAACAACTGTAACAAATAACATACAAAACATACATTATGTTCACCTGTTGGAGCTGAAGGGGGGGGGGTTAAAACCTTCTGTACATACTAAAAAATAGTTTAGCAGTTTCAGTATCATATTAAATAAGTTTGTGATAGGCTTAATTTAAAATAAATATTGCTTGTAATGAATGGCACTATATATAGATATAGATATATATATTAGGGATGTGACGAGATCTCGTGACGAAATCCATGTAAAACATTTTGCAGTGTTTACATTAGAGCTGCACGATTAATCCGTAAAATATAGAGATCTCAGTTCAAACACCCACGCGATCTTATTCCTGAATGACAACGGTTTAGCTATGACTATTAGGACTGTTTCACATCGCGAGTGTCAGTGGAGCGTGAGAAGCACATTTGTCTCTGCCTATGTTAATGAATCAGAGAGATTAAAGTTTATAGTTTGGGTATAAACATTTGTTGTCTACAGTAGCGATCAAAACGAAACTATCTTGTATGTATAGTAACGCTTAACCTCTTCCGCCAGGAGGTGGCGACAACTGCCCGTTTGAAAAAAACTATGTCATTGAATCATTCTTTCAGGAGATTTCAATAGTCAAACAAGTCTTAATGAAGTGAGACACTGACTCCCTTCATTGAATGTTTTTTTTTTTTTTTTTTTAATTTTGTTTAAATGAATATGTTTTTAAAAGACTTAAGCAATGAACAGTTTGTCAAAACCACTAGTAAATTATTTTGTTTAGTTTTCTAATATTTTTTCTCCAGAATCGTGATCTCCAGTTTATTAAAAACAACTGGGATTCACAATTTATCCAGAATCGTGAAGCTCGTTTAAATGTTGTTTATTACTGCATATAATTCCATTAAAATGGAAGTTTAATTTCATAAAGTTCAAAATGCACCTACATTTTTTTGCATTTTGTCTTTTTCAGTTGAATAAAAGACTATTTCCCTGTATATTTAATCATTGAGGATTTCTTAAGAAGTTTAAAATTCTCGTCTTGTCTCGTTCTCCTGAACCCAGTCTCGTGTCTCGTCTTGTCTCGTGGGATAAGTGTCTCGTCACACCCCTAATTATATATATATATATATGTCTGTGTGTGTATATATATATATATCTGTTCTGAATGCCAATTAATTAAAATGAATTGGAATGAGGAAAAGTAAATTACATGTTTACATTGTTTATAATGTTTGTTAAGTTTATTAACATTTGTTTTATTTATCAGTATTTACATTATTTCTGAAAGTAACAGTAAAATGTGCCTTATACACCAATGCAACTTATGCGTGTTTTTTTCTTGACCTGGTGTGAAGTCTGGAAAATATGGTAAATTAGGCCTATATTGTGCTGTATTATTAAACAGTTCATATAAAATAGGGACCATTTGCACCAATAAAATAACCATATTATGTTCATTATACTCCCATCCACATTAACTTTAGCCTTAAACACTGTTATATTTATGAGGGGGTCCTTGGAAAATCTTCTTCCCTGCAAGAGGTCCCTGGCTCCAAAAACCCATGTGCTAGTGGACAGGCCTCCATATACAGCAGAGAGTCTGGTGTGGCAGGTGGAACTTCTGTCCAGGTTGACAAAACATCTCATCTCGTCTTCATGAACTGCCCTGAAAACAAAATTGAAATATAAACGATTATTATAACTACAAATATAGCTTCACAATGCTCATTATAACCTCTTTGGTAAATATATGATCAGAAAATACTGCCAGACTGATATTTAGTCTTTAGTGAATTTAGTGAAAGTCTATTTTACTACAAGAACACACACTTAACACAAGATAAAGTTTTGAAAATCTTACATTATTACATTATTGTGAAGTTACGTGTTTTAGTGACTAATTTAGACAATTAAAAGGGATCAACATAAATTTACCTCAGACTGTAACTTCACTGACCACTTTACGCGCAAATTAACCAACAGGGAGATATAAAAATGACAAAAAGTTGAATTTGAAATCGTCATAACACAGAACAAAATACATCTAAGTGAAATTTAACATTAGATTGACAAAACGACGAATAAAGGTACATTTATATAGCTTACCTTCGGCTTAGCACCCGTTTGTCTCTCAGATGACCGTTAGAGAGCCTTACGGTTTAAATTTCCAAATTGCTGCGTTGCGTCGTGAAGGCTGTTCGTTGGTCAAGTTGGGTCCCATCCACTGTAGGTTTTATAAAGTGTCCTTAACGTAGAATTAAATAAATTACACGACGGATCTATCGTGGTGGTTATATCTTCAGTCATTGGTAATACACAATATCAATATCTTCCGTCTTCGCGGCTGCTTGCGCCATCACGTTTACGTAACTACGTTAATGCCCCTCACGCGAGCGCACGTTTAAATAGAGATCTACTTACTCAATTAAATTTAAATTTATTTATTAAATATATTATTATTATTAAAATATACAATAAACAATAATATTGTGTTAATATTCTGTATTATTATTAAATATTTAAATCTATTTATCTATTATATTTAAATCTCTTTACATCTATTTAACTTTAACTTAACTTAATCACACATAGATGTAAGCGGCTGTTTCTGTCAATGTCCCAGTGAAAAATACTACACATTAAAAAAATAAATAATATTATTAATATTAATAAAATAATTACATGGCCGCATTATGGTACTGTCATGATGTTTTATACATATAAATATTACACTGTTTTAACACCTAAATGTTTTATAAAAATACACGTGATATTTACATTTTTTTTTTAAGTCAGAACTTTGTCATGTTTAAAAGTCTATTTCCTGTTCTGCACGTTCTACAGACGTCCAGGAAAACCCCTTCATAGACGTTCAAATTTTGAACTGCATATCTACGTCCAAGGGACGTCGTAGTCCGACGTCCAGATACCGTACTGGATTTGCACGTCGTGTAGAAGTACAAATATGGTCCTGGACCAACCGACGCAATATAGACATCATTATGCAAGTCGGGCGGACGTCTCATGTTTGTTGGGTAACGTTCGTTAATCATTCACAGAATAAAACGCTAACCCCGCACAGCGACATATCAACTATTGCATTAAACAGTGAAAAAATAAGTTAAAATAACCCAACCCGCGTGTTCAGTGAACCCCTATAGTCCATTTGACCCAGCATGATCAACCCAACTGTGTGTTTACAGTACCTCAAACGACCCAGAATTTTAACCCAGCACAATTAACCCAACAAAGTGTTTACACAAATAACCCAGCACTTTTAGAGTGTACAAGTAGCGTGTTTTTAAGTATGCAGCAAACATTTTAGATATATTGAAAAATACTTTAATGTCTTTAAAGCCTTGAAAATTTCATCTTTCGTTTAAAACTTCAACCAAAATCTAGAAAAGATGATGCTGTAATTGGCTACGACTAAGCGCAAGATAGGTTAACCAGATCAAGATACTCTTTGTGTTTTTTTTTCTTTCTTTTTGAGTAGCCTAAAGAAATCCCTGTACTTCATTTATTATTATTATTATTATTATTATTATATTGAATTACATCAACGAACGAGTTAGTAAATTGTGCACAAGATTTAGTAAAAGGAGATAGCGAATTATATTGTGCGCAAGCTTATTTTTTTTATTTTATTTTTTTTCCTGTCATGTGCGGGGATCTATAACCCACTTTAAGTGTAAAATTATCCACTTTGATTACGGTGGTCTTAGAAGTAGCCCTATAGTGTTTATGACAAGTGAAATTTGAGAAAAATTGATTTTCCCTGGTTGTTATTTTTTAAAACATTAAGGCCGCTCTACTGCACTACCTTTGCGCTCACCGCTCGCGTCTTTTGCAGTGTCTCGGAATACTTCCTTTTAGAATGTCTTCCGACGGGGTCACCCAAAGAGCTGGGGCCCCCACGCACCGCGGGGGCTGCGGGGGTGTCCCGTACGCCATTGCCTTTTAATATTGTATATAGTTTTCGCCATTCCTTGTAAAGTTCGCCTAAATTCTTGAATCGATTTTGCTTGACAAGCCTCTCAAGGCTGCGGTTCTTTCGGTTGGTCTTTTTCTTCCACACTTTTTCCTTCCACTCAGCTTTTTGTTAACATGCTTGGATACAGCACTCTGTAAACAGCCAGCTTCTTTGGCAATGAATGTTTGTGACTTACCCTCCTTGTGAAGGGTGTCAATGATTGTCTTCTGGACAACTGTCAGATCAGCAGTCTTCCCCATGATTGTGTAGCCTAGTGAACCAAACTGAGAGACCATATTAAATGCTCAGGAAACATTTGCAGGTGTTTTGAGTTGATTAGCTGATTGAACAGTCACCATATTCTAATTTGTTGAGATAGTGAATTGGAGGGTTTTTGTTAAATGTGAGCCAAAATCACTTCAGTCTGTGTGCATTGAATTTATTTAATACACGAGTTTCACAATTTGAGTTGAATTACTGAAATAAATGAACTTTTCCACGACATTCTAATTTATTGAGATGCACCTGTAATTTTAAGTGTCTGTGTTTCACTTATTTGACATTAAGTGCATTATATGAGTTACTTTGGACATAAATTAAAGCAGTTTCAGATCATTTCAGATGATAAAAAAACCTGACTTGTAGCCTTGAAAATACGGTATAGCAAATTATTTCTCAGACACTTTGAAAACCCCTTTTCTCATAATGCATCTGAGCTAATCCATGTTTTACAGCTCAAGATAAAACAACGACAGCAGTGATTCCAGTCCACATCACAAACTCTCAGGATCCCTCAACTACAAAATCACCTGGAACTACAGATCAAGGTGCTACTGATTAAACCATGATGATGTTAACGGTGATGCTTTCATTTTGACTCTAATAGTCATCAATCCCTGACTGTGACTATCTCTTCTTTAGTGACAGTGATTTCTGTTTCTGTTTCTGCCGCTGCATTTGCTGTTTTTCTTCTTGTTGTTCTCTGGCTGGTCTGCAGAAAAAGAGCTGGTGAGTTTTCAGATTTCCTCCTTTCTAAAAATTAAAAACAGTTTATATCTCACTTTAATGAAGAGCAAACAAACAAGCACATCAAGTTTAGATTGTGTGTATCATATAATGTGGATTATGTGACAATGAGATTTTCAAACAGAAGTTTATTCCTGTAATGTCAATCTCAAAAAGTGTTTACGTCAAAGAACAATCATTTCTATCATTCATTTGAATGGTCTTGTATTCTGAATGTCATTAGCATTGTTAGCATCCAATGTTTTGCATACATGTTTTATCAAAAATACTCATATTATATGAGGCACATTATTTTTTATTATTTATTTATTTTTTCCTCAGATAATAAAATGGGGACTTATGAATCAGTGGTGAGTTCAGTAATGGCAGTGATTTAGATTTCATTTCTGTCTTTAAAGCTCAATAAAGTGTTATTTATGCAGTTTTAACTATTTGTTGTCTGAAGGTCAAAGGTGAGAATGAAGATAAAGGGACGTATGAAACAATCAACATGTCCATTCCTGCTGCTGCTAGAGACAATGTGAGTCAACTAAACATTCAACATTCAGTTCACTGTCTGATCTAGAATGTGATTTACTGAAAGCTGTCATATTACTGTACATATTACAATGAGATATAATTCTGATCTGTGTATTAAACGTTGTTCGCTGCACGTTTGCATGTATGTTTAGGAGCAGACAGATGATGTGACTTATTCTGAAGTCTCTTCTTCCTGTATAAATCCAGTAAAATCACTCAATGTGAGTAGCAACACATTCCCTTATTCTTCATCACAGCAGCTTCTCTCATCTATATGCTGCTGAAATGTAGTTCTGAATCTCAATCTCAGACAAATGAAGCTCATGCGCTAATAATAATGGCATTGATGGAGAAAATCTGTGCTGTTCTTTCAGGATCATAATGATACAGTGACTTACGCTGCCATCAGAGGAACAGAAAATGAGCCGCGGGATGAACTTTACGCCTCTGTGAACAAGAACAAGAACAAATAAACATTAATGACACAGATCACTGCTTGAGCTCATCATATCAGCAGCAGATGGGACGTTTTCTCCAGATGCTAATATTCACAACTTTGCTGTTTGGAAGAATTAGATATTTGTGTGAACAAACAGAACTTTTTTTAAAAAATATTATAAAGCAAAGTGCTGTAAAACTACAGTAGAAACTACACTGTAAAAAAATCTGTAAACTATATGATAAAAAAATAAATAAAATCCTACGTTTTTTTAATTAATTTATTTATTTTTTAACAGCACTTTGCTTTAAAATATTTTACAAAAAAATAATTTTCCGTTTAAAAAAAAAAAAAAAAAAAAGGTTCTGTAGCAACATTTTAGGTTTTATGGATTAAACTTAAATTTACATCGTAGTTTCATTATCTGATATAATGTTAATGTACCAATCTATAAAAGTACTGAAATCTGTTCTGTACCTTTATAATACACTGATAACCACCAGAAGCAGGTGATAATGAGAAAGTCACTTGATGAACCAAAACCACAAGCAGCTTTTAAATGCTAGCAAATATAGAAAGTGCAGTGTCATTCACACAAACACTAAACACCATCATGGTAACACACATGAAACTGAAATAATGCAGGGGTCGGCATGCGGCTCTTTCATCTCTCTGCAGTGGCTCCTGTAGTATGGGTGCACCCCGACTTTTAACAAAGCCTAAACTCTTCCCCTGCACTTTTCTCGGGCAAGTGTGTTCACGTAGAGATTTCCAAGGGCCAATATGAATACATTTAGATTTTAATTAAAAGAGACATTTTATTACATTTTGTTCTTATCCAAAACGATGTGAACATCATGGAGCGCTAAACACTCTCATGCAGTGTAAGTTTTATTCATACTCGACGCTGGAGGGCGCTCTTGCGCAGAATATCCAAAACAGACCCTTATGATAGAAGTAATGACTTGTGTCGTGCCAGCAGTGTTGCCAAGTCAGTTATTACTGTTTATTTATTTATTTATTTTTTTGTCCGCAGTTTGAAGCGACCCCAATAATGTCATATTTAGCCCCTGAAATACAAATTTACCAGGGGAACCTCACAAAAAAACCTGTATTTTATCCCCCAGAACACGATTTTTAACAGGGGAACCCCCTCGAAGCTCAATTGGGCTAGTTTTGGGCTACTTTTGAGGAGCAATTGGGCAGGTTTTGTGAAAACCTGGCAACCCTGCGTGCCAGGAAACCCTAAATGGTCAAAGTCATCCGCTATCACTGTAGCTAAACTGAATAACAAACATGAACCTTAACTGATGAAACATTAAGTCATTAAAGGATTGTGACAATATATGGTTCATGTGTGTTTTCAAGTCTTCACCAGGTAATAATTAAACTATATGAAAGATACAGTGGTAATTGACATAGCATTTATTACAGTACAGAAGCTATAAATGATATTTTCTGCTTTATTCTGTGATAGAAATGGAAAAAGTGTTTGTTTCAGTATAAATTATGATACTGATTATACAATCATAACATTAAAATTGTCATTAGTAAAATATATAACAGAAATACTATAGAAGACAAATTATTGTTTTGTCCAGCAGTGCATTTTATTTCTTAACCAATTCAAAGTAAGAGATAAGAAAAGTTTGTTTGTTTTTAGAATTACTTTTGTCATCATTATTATTATTATTATTACATTTGACTACATTTCTGTCCTCCTCACTGACAGGCAATGCCCTGTAACATAACTGAATATAAAACTTAATTTGGTGAAATATTTTGTGGCTCCATGTGAATTTTATTCGGTGGGAAAGGGGCCAAAATGGCACTTTTGGTGTTGAAGGTTTCGAATCAGTGGTTCGAAGCGTGTATCAAATTGGGGAAGTCACGTGATTTCAGCAGGTTTTTAGATTTCAGATTCCCCCTCAGTCGTACACTACGACGTTACGTCAATACTGACGTATTTGGGGTCTCACTTGGGAGCCCAATCACCTCTGAGCTTAAGAAAACAGGCCAATGAACATTGGCGAGTGGAATTTGCATGCCAAGCCACTCCCCCATACACACGGGTATATAAGATGGCGGCGTGCATCCACTCATTCAGATTTTTTTTGCTTCGGAGCCGATCGCTTTGTGAGCTGCTTCTACAAAAAAGAAAGAAAACTTTTCATCGCTGCAGGAGTTTCTCGGCTGTGTGGAACATCCCTTCTTTGCATTTCAGCGGAGAGATCGCCCTGCTGCGCTAACAATGCTAAAAGTGCTGCGGTCCTCCCCTGGGCAATCCAGCCTAAAACAGCAATTTTCCTACAGCATACACGATCGTTGAGAGTGTCTTTTTCAAGACGCGTTTTGATCGTGTGCTTTTAGGGAGCGATAGTTTCCTTATTTCCTCATGACGGTCACAATCGCTGTCTCACAGGTCTGGGATGTAAACAAATGCATGTTGAGGTGGCGTTTGTGGATGGGTTATGCCCGTGCTGCGTGGGTATACCCATTATTACGCTCGGTCACAGCTTACATTTAATATGTAAACCTTTGTGTTCTACCCTTTCCAGTTTCGCGGGTCACTAGACTCCCGACGCTGCATTGGCTGGAAGCATTGGAGACCTGAGGATTATAGTCTGGATTTTCCTCCGCCGGGTCCGGTCCGGACTCCTCTCAGCGTACTACCATCGAGTCTCTGAATGCTGATGTACGGTTCGTCCTAGCACGAGCCCTTATGTCCCGTTTAGTGCTCATGAGGAAGTTAAGATGTCTATCGCCGCATCAGTGGAGGGGCTATCGTCTTCTGACGCCGAAGATTCTGCTGAGCAGCTCCCAGTTGTGGTAGCTGCACAGTCGGAGTCTGAGGCTAAGTTGACGGCCATGTTCCCCCGGGCAGCCTCGACCGGCAAGCTGGAGGTTGGGTTCCCCGCCTTCCCCTGGCCGTTCGCGGTCTGACGATTGGTTTCTGGCGTTGGATGCGGCTCTTGCCCCTTCGGGGGCGTTGAGCTGGCCACATCTAGGGGTCACAGTCTGCCATTGGGTTGCCTTGCATGAAAGCGGAGCTTCCTGAAAGCAGACTACCCGAGGACTGGAGGAATTGTTCTGAGGATACCCTCAGGAAGAACAGGGGCTTTCTCTACCGCTGCCGCCTCTGACCTACGGGTCAGCAGGTACCCACCCTTTCAATAAAAGAGCAATTTCCTCTATGTCCCTTGGGCTTCCTAAAAAACACTGGGTTTGTTTGTGAGTGACGCACGTCCTCCTCACACTCAGACCCAGCACATGGTCCCGCCATCTAAGCTGGGGTTGCAGGACGCATCGCTTCCTCGCACTCCTGCCTCAGCAGCCTGGCACTACTTCGGGACGCTTGCTTCCTGGGTTGAGCCATCCTTTAAAAAAAAAAAAAAAAGCTGGTTATCCACTGCAGAAGTATTGGTACCGTCCCTGTGACCCTATTTTTTGCAGGCAGCAGCCCGGTTACTAAATCTACCTAGCCTGTCTGCTGGTCGATTTGGTCGGTCCATACAACCTGAAAAGAGAGGTGGGTTTCGCCCTATCCTGGTTCTTGTGTTCTGATTCGGTCCCCTCTTTGAGCTACCGTTCGGTGGCTGAAAACAAAGACACATGTTTTTAGTTTTCAGCACCAGGGTTGGGCTACAGCTTTCGACCTGAAGGACGTGTGCTGTTATGTCGATTACCTGACGCAGTTTTTGGTCTGCCTCAGGGGTCAGACGTATCGGTACACGTCTCCCCTCGGCTCCCTGCTTCTCAAAGTGATCCATTCCCCTGCACTTTACCAACTCGCGGGGCGTGCCCTGGCCCCACTAGGGAGATGGGCACCTGGATCCTCAACTATCTTGATGACTGGAGTAGAAATACCTCACTCGTGAGATTTGTTGGAGGTGAATACAGGGACTTGGTGCCTTCGTACCTCAGCCACTGGGACTTCGGGTCAACTGAGAGAAGAGTGAGCGCTAAAGAACAGAAATAAGCTCTCTCTCTTTTCTTAGTACGGAGTTGGGTCCGGTCGAGACGTGTCAGCAAAAAAAAAAAAAAAGGTCGGTGCTGAACTCGCTGATTTCTTCAGGCACATGACAGCGGTCCATTTAAACTTTCTGAGGCTCCTGGGGCATATGGCAGCCGTAGCTGCGGTTTGGCCACTCGGCTGCTCCATATGAGATCGCTTCAGCACTGGCCACACGACCGGATCCTGAGATGGGCATGGCACTGTGGCACACTTCGGGTTGGCGTCCCCCTCAGTGTTGCCACCTTCTCAGCCCTGCTTACACTCTGCGTTCCTACGGGCAGCAGTGCTCTTAGACCTGGTGTCGAGGCATAAGGCAGTCAACTCAGATGCCTCCAACATGGGCTGGGGTGCCATTTGCAAAGGGCAAGCAGCCTCGGGCTCCTGAACAGGACCTCAACTGCAGCGACAATAATCGCCTAGAGTTGCTAGCAGTGCTTTGTCCTCCGCTGGTTCCTACCGATGCTGCGGGCGCACGCTAGACCATAAGGACACCATAGCCACGGTATCGTACACCTACTACCAAGGTGGTCTACGCTGCCATTGCATGCTGCAACTCGCCCGCCATCTCCTCCTCTGGAGTCTGACGCAGCTCAAATCGCTGCGCGCCATTCACATTGTTAAGAGAGTTGAGTTGCACTCTCCCCGAGAATGGCGACTCCAACCCCAGGTGGTCCAGCTCATCGGGAGTCGACTCGGCGAAGCTCAGGTAAACCTGTCTTGCTTCCTTCGAGTCCTCCCTCTGCCAGCTTCTTCCTGTCTGAGTGGAAACGGCAGGGACGGGCTGGCACACAGATGGACCCGGGGTCTCCTCAAGTACGTCTTCCCCAGTGAGTCTCCTTGCACAAACTTGTGCGAGATCGGGGAGAAGCTGACACTTCTGCTCCTCGTGACAATCCTCCCTAGTTGACACAATCTGGCACCCGCATCCCGATCTATGGAACCTGCATGTCTAGCTTCTGGATGGGATGTGGTTGCCCTCACTGGCCTTTTCGATAGGCCGTGGTAAACTTTACCACTCAGGCTAGAGCCCCCTCTATGAGGCTGCCCTACGCTCTGAGGTGAGGTTGTTTCGTTGTATGGTGTTCCTCTCACCAAGAGGACCCCCTGAGGTGCTCGGTCAGCGTTGTGCTTTCCTTTCTGCAGGAGAAGTTGGAGCGAAGGATGTTCCCTCCACTTTGAATGTGTTTGTTACGGCTATCACAGTAAAAAAAAAAAAAAAAAAAAAAAAAAAAAAGCTGTGCATGGTCATCCCTAGGGAAGCATCACCTGTCCGTCAGGTTCCTGAAGGGTGCAGGAGGATAAGTCCTCCCAGGCCACACCTCATCCCAACTTGAGGATCTCCCCGTGGCCCCTCTAGGCCTACGCGGAGCTCCCCTTGAGCCGCTTGATTCAGTCGAGCTAAAATCCTGGTCATTCTGACCTTGCTCCTGATCACGCTCGCTTCTATCAAGAGGGTAGGCACCTGCACGCATTCTCAACCAACGTATCGTGCCTTGAATTTTGTGCCGGCTATTCTCACATGACCTTGAGATCCCGGCCTGGTTATGTGTCCAAGGTTCTCACCCGGACTCGGCTCTCACCTCCGAGTTCGGGTGAGGAACCTGCAAGCACTGCCCTGGAGGAGGCAGACCTGGCCTTATTGTTGCTGTGTCCCATTCGTGCCATGCACGTTTACGAGGACCGCAATGGAGCTTAGATGCTCCGAGCAGCTCTTGTTTGCTTATCGGTCAGCAGATTGGGAATGCTGCCCTCGAGCAGAGGTTGGCCCACTGGGTGGTAGGTGCCTCACCTCGGCTTCTTAGTGCCAAGGTGAGCTGTGTCCCCTAAAAGTCGAGTCCACTCTACAAAGAGTTACTCCTCCTAGGTGTGGTGCACAGTGCCTCTCTAGCAGACATATTAGAAGCTGCGGGCCAGGCGACACCCATCACCTGCGCAGGATTCTTTTTCCTGCGCTGAGCCAATCCTCCCGTGCGTTGTGCAACTTCAGGTAATTTGCGGGAGGACGGCTCGGTGTCGGCTTGCTGCGCCATTCCTTACGGATCCGTGCGCTTTCTCCCAGTTGTTCCCTTCAGGGAACACTGGGTCCTCCACTGCCCTGCAGTCCGGATTAGGACGGAGTAGTCCGTGATTGTGCGGCGACAGGGGGTCTCCTTCGCCCCCTGGAGGTCGTGGCATAATATCTCAGTATTTTTTTTTTTCCACGGTTTATCCCACCGTGTTTTCCCTAGTATCTTAACAGATATTTATTTTACCCAGTTCCCACATGGCTTAAAATTTGTCATTGTGCTCCGCCCCCCAATGGTTGCTTCAGATACCTGGCACCCCTGGTGGGCCGTTATCTGGCTTACAGGGCGTTGGGAAGGTTACGTGTTGAGCTTCATTTGTCCTGACACGCTTGCCTGTCAGCATCTGCCAGGGGTGACGCAAAATATATATATATTTTTCTGAACTGTATGTCACGTTTTTTTTATCATGAAACATGCTGCGATTTATTCCAAAGTAACTTATATAATGCATTTAACGTCAAATAATCTTAATGTAGATCGTTAAAAGTAGACGCGTAAGTTGTGTTATGGTTCATGTTTGTGGCATACGCCAGAAAGATGTTCAAGGAGATGAAAGTAGCGCATTCTGTTGTTTTCTATATTTTTCAAAGGGATGAATTTTGCAGTCATTTTGATTTACAGAAATAAAAATACTTTTTTTCTATTTCGAATGATGTCCTGCTCTTATCTGTATGACTGTAAATGACTGAGTATGACGTTTTCTGTTGAGGAAAGAAATTCAAGTGATGGCGCTGGCGCTTCGCGCGATCACACAATCAGTGCACTGTTCATTATCAAAGTAAAACACCGTCAGCCAACCACATTAAACGTTATTAAGCTTAATTAAATGTGTCTGTTGTACGATAGCCTATAGGCTAAAGGTATCATCACTTGTATAGCTGCTGACTGTTATTTTTCTTGCATATTATTGGGACCCGACTGAAGAAGCATTCTTTACAAAAGCATTTTAGCAGGTAAATCGCAAACAGGCTATAGAAACTTTGGACTGAATGAGAGATGCAAGTCCAACGTCTGTGCAAGTTTCAGTGTCGATTCTAATAAATGCCTTTCCTCGTTTAAAATAAATATTGTTTATAATGGTGCTCATTTTAAACAGGCTAGCATATTTTTATTTTGCATGGCTACTTATATTTTTTATTTTTGTTTGTTTTCTGAATACCGTTTGTTTAAGGATTTGCCATAAAGTGAGGTGAAGAAAATGTTAATGTTTATGTCAACAATGATAGCGCGGAGAGAACGCACAACGACTTTCTCAGGAAGTTTAGTTGGCAAAATAAAACATCAATTATTTGACAACAATTAATACCCAATAATAATGAAATAAACTCAGCAAAAAAACAATGTTATGACTGCTGTGTATTTACACTTCACTACTGGTCTGCACTTAAAAGGGCGCGTTTGTCTGCTTAGAGTTTATTTAACCTATTGCATCTTATTGAAACTGTATGAACTATAGGTTAGGCGTACTCACCTTGTTATTGTCTGATTTATTTATTTATCTATCGATTTATTTATTTATTGGAACTAACTAACTAAATAAATAAATAAATGTCCTGCTTTCACTTTTAATGGCAGAGAATCATGACTTTCACTTTTTTTATGTGCCATCAAACCCTGACAACTAATGCAAAGCGTCCGTAAATTTATGTCTACAATAGAAGAAAGCCCTGTATAGGCTCTGGTTTGTGTCGAGCCCTCGTTTAAAGTGTGGTTGTTTGATGAGAAAAAGTTTAAATGTAGTTGCAATAAACGCGTTAATTATCCGTTCAACTGCAGCAGCGGAGGACAATTATTCTGCGAGAAACTGCGAAATAATTGAGGGGGGCATGGTTTGATCTTTGGCTGACCAATCAGCAAAAAGGGGCGTTTGGTTCCGCCCAGGTGTAGAAATCGAATATTCAAGTTGTTTATTCATTTTTCCACCCCTGAACGAAAAACGAAAAATCAAGCTGAATTATTGTTTTTCGTTTTTCTGGAAAAAATGAAAAAACGAAAAAGGAGCCGTTTTCTCATGTTTCTTTTTTCAATATTAAATCAAAAAACGAATGGACGGAAGATACCCTGATTATATATCATGTTCTCTTTACACTGGTTCATTCATAAAAAAGGAGAGGAACACACTGTGACTGTTGATCGTCTCTTTTAATACTGCAACACAAACTCAGACAGACAGGATGAACTTGCCTCATCAACAACATAACACTGCTCTCTAGTGGAGCACTGAAGTAACTAACATCAATACTCAGTTACTAACATCAGCCTATTCAACTGCATATACTACATCATGCAGACAGTTCATATTTATTAGTATTTTATTATTTGTATTGCATTTAACGTAGTAAACTTTCAATAAAAAAATTTGCAATGGGTTTTAAAAGCTGTTTTATGCATGTTTTAGCCTGAGTTTTGGTTGCATTTACACATATTTGATCAGCAGGCGTCACCAGCGTGTGGAGTTTAGAGCACTTCAAAACAATGAATCATTTTGCAAAGCAACTGGTTCAGTTGATTCGAAGCTTTGAAAAGCTTTTCCTGCGTCCCAGTGTTCATATTATTCATTCTCAATAGCATGTGAGATTACAGTAAGTGTGTCCGAAAGCATAGTATGCTGAAAAGAGTGTGTCAAATGTCCCTGGATGGTCTGCTATTTCAGGTCAATTTATATATAAATTATATATAAATAGTTGTGTGATGTGATAGTATGTCCCAAAGCTCGCCTACTCTTCTACTACACACTCAAAAGTGTGTACTTTTTCTTCACCAAAAGAGTGCATACTTTCAGGGCGTAGTATAAGTAGGCACATTGGGACACAGCATTTGTTTCTCCCATCACTAGTCCATGTGTTATGTTCTCATTGGTTCATTGTTCTGTCATGTGGTTTTCAGTTCTGTTCGTTTATTGGTTCCTGTTCAATAGTTCTGTCCTGTCATTGGTTACTTTCTATCATGTGCTTCCTATAGTTTTATATTTAGACCCTCATGTTTGCCTTGCTTCTTTGTTGTGCATTATGTTTGTGTCATGTTAGCTTCATGTTTTGTCAAGCCATGCTAAGCCTTTGTTTATTTTCTATAAGTTTCATGTTGAAGATATTAAACTGCACTTGGGTTCTACATCTGGCTCTCCTCAGTGGAGTTTGTTACTCAAATCTGGTGATTCTCCTTCATTAGTTGCTAATGTGAGGATGAGATCGATTCTGAAGCAAAGCAACGAAGATTAACAAATAATGAAATGATCAATGTTCATAGTAATTTATATAACTTTAGTTCAGAAATCTATTTTGATACACTAATGACTTCCACACACCTTTTCTCACAGCAAATTGATTTGGTTTGGAATTATTATACCCCCCATTTACATTTTCTAATGTAAAAATTGTAAAAGTAAAGTTTGGGAATAAAGATACTTGCTCACACTGTGTGTTAATACAATATAACACTACAGTAAACACTATACAGGCAAAGTCTGATGCACACAATAGTATCCAACTGCAAACCCGCAGCACCAGCAGTTTCAGAACTGGAAGTGAGGGGTGGGGTTTTTGACAACGAGATAAGCATGAGGAGAGCACGGTGAGTTGTCTGTAATGTTTTTTGCTATTATTTGGTGAATAATTATCGTAATATATTAATTTTTTTACTAAATACTTAATTTGTGCTTTGATTTATCATCTTAATGAAAGTTGAATTTGTTGTACAATACAATTTTTGGCTTGCGTGTTGTAAATAGGCTTTGCTGTGAAGCTTTGAAGATGTTTATTATTTGTAAATATATTATATTTTTATTCATAAATTTTGTTAATGTTAATTGTGTGGTCCTTTCATCTCTTGTAGAGATGAATTCAGAGATGTGACACATTACCTGAGCTGCAGCAGTGCAACTAATATATACTTACAATATATTATTACATTACAGTTTTACAGTATAATTATTTATTTTACGCTTTACTATACACCGATGTGAATTAGGAAGTAGACAAACACTGCTTATGTGTGATTTAGTTAAATAATTAACAAGGACATTTTTTTTTTTTTTTTTTTGGTATTTATGGAGAGAATATTCTTATTTTATGCTGTTTTCCTGTATGCTCTACAACTTGTCTGATTTTAGGTCTGTAAGTAATTATCAGTTAAAGTAACTGACATTTATTATATTGTAGCAATTGACATTTTAAGATTTGTCTGTGTTTTTTCTTCCAGTGTGACAGTCCAAACATACAGAGATGGTGGACTCTTATTCTTCTGGAGAAATTTGGGTTTTTCTCTGAAAGGTAGACATTGCACATTTCTTTTAGCCCACAATTACATTTGCAGCTCCTTCTGACCAATTTAAATAAAACTTCATTTAAATAAATATAATTGAATTTAATAATTTAAATTACCCAAGATATGTATATTACAGTGCAGAAACCCTACAAGACGCCCTTCCAAGTAGAGAACAAGCTATGCTTAGCAGCAGTGATGTATGTCTCAAATAACACACATACACACACATATGTGACCCTGGACCACAAAACCAGTCATAAGGGTCAATGTTGCGAAATTGAGATTTATACATCAACTGAAAGCTGAATAAATAAGTTTTACACTGATGTATGGTTTGTTAGGATAATATTTGACTGAGATACAACTATTTGAATATATGGTGCAAAAAAAAAAAAAAAAAAAAAAATCAAAATCAAAATATTGCAAAAATCACCTTTAAAGTTGTCCAAATGTAGTTCTTAATAATGCATATTACTAATCAAAAATTAAGTTTTGATATATTTACAGTAGGAATTTTACTAAATATCTTCATGGAACATGATCTTTACTTAATTTCCTAATGATTTTTGGCATAAAATAAAAATCAATAATTTTGACCCATACAATGTATTTTTGGCAATTGCTACAAATATACCCCAGCAACTTTTTTTTTTAGCAGGGTCACATATATATCTTAACATAATGAGAAATATTAAAAACACGTTTCTTTAATATTCAGCAATGAAGGAACTCCCAATAATCTGACACATGACAGAAGCTGTGAAATTGCTCCATTCCAACAGACACCTGCTCAGGTTGCCAGTGGAAAAACCTCTTTTCTTTATAATGGATGAAGAGGACAAAGAAAAGGCCCTCAACAATCTCCTGGAACAATCATAAACTTCCAGAGTGTCCTTCAAATTTCATTTTGTGTTCAGGGATAATGTGGAGTTATTTATGCAGGATTGTCATGGCAAAATGGGCCTAATAGTGTATTGTTCACTTGATAAACTTCACACTATTCGTTTTGTAACTGCTTGTTTTCTTGAAAACAACAATAACAACAACAACCTAACACTATAGCTTCTCTAACTAAATTATTTTGTATTTTTTTTTATTATATAATAAAAAAAAGATTGCCCTATTCATTTTATATTATCTCTGTTTTAATTTTTTATTTATATATTAACAAACACACACAAAAAAAAAAAAAAAAAACTTGCTACATGTACTGCGTTAGGCTAACTGAGACTTGTCACAGCACTTACATATTGCTCTTTAGTTGATTTTGATTGCTTCCATTGTCTTCATTTGTAAGTTGCTTTGGATAAAAGCGTCTGCTAAATATATATTTTCTTATTAATATTTTCATTTAATTATTGTATACATTTTGATTGTTTCCTTTAAAATTATGGTGCTGTTTGTGTGTGTAGGTGTTTAGATTTTTATTTAAATGTTTTAGTTTTCATATAGTAAAATGCATGATGCACATGTTCTTGGCTTTGGAGTAAATGTTTATTTTGAATCTTGTGATTAAAGTATATTTCATATAAAATGCAGTTAAGTTTCAAGTATTATTTTTAATATCATGAACAGGAAATAACTTGCATAATATGAAACAAATAATTATATACAATTATATTACACAAGATTAATGTTTTAAATAGTGTTAAATGTACCATAATGTATCATTATAACATGCATACCTAAACTATGAAGCTTGCGAAATAATAGCAAATTACAGTTTAAAACCAAAGGTGGTGCTGTTCTGTTAAGAACGTAAGCCCCGCTCCGCACTTCCGGTTCTGAAATTGCGGTTCTGTAACTGCTGGTGCTGCAGGTCTGGATGCACATTTAATTCAGGCCAAGTTCCGCCCATTCAGACACAAACGGACCAATAGAAGCTGCATTTAGTGAGCAGCCAATCAGGTTGGACTGATGTCATCTCCACCCACTATATATAACCAACAAAGTGTGTGTTCTGCTGTCTGAAGATGAGACTAGTAACAGTGGCTGCGTTCGAAACTGCATACTTCCCTACTATATAGTAGGCAAAAAACAGTAGGCGAGCGAATAAGTATGTTTGAATCTTCAGTATTCATAAAAGAGTAGGCCAGAATTAGTAGGCGAGTGCACTAATTCTCGCGAGATTCGGACGTACGGATACTTAATTTGCGTTCTAATATGCCTACTTACCTACTATATAGTAGGAAAAAGAGTACGTGAAGAAAGAAGTACGTTCGAAACCTAAAAGAGTAGGCGAGAAATCCCCGGATGTCCTACTGCTTCAGCCCAGATTCTGGAGTGTTCATCGATGGATACTTTTCAATCCCAGGAGTCCACGGGAGAGCAATACGTCATCATCGAACGTGATTGAGAACCGCGACAAGGGTGTTTACAAATGTGAGCACTGCAAACCAAAACACGGTTCTTTGTGTTAAAATCGTATTTGCTGACTTACTAAAATGTTTATTTAGGTGCAAAGACTAGACACTATTGTTATAGTGTATTGTAATTTTGCTGTAAAAACACGTTTAATTGTGTGTAGCAAACAGTAGAGCTCCAGTAAGCACACGTACGTCAACGAAGTGGATTTACATAAGCCATATACATCTTCGATTACTAAATGTTTAACAACTGACAGTAAAGTGTTGTAAGAGAATTGCAGATGAGCACATCACAACATGAAACAGACATCTGTGTGAGTGATGTACGTTAAGTGTGCTTATTATGTAGAATTCACTGCTGTCAACACTGCTTTAGTTGAATGTAAATAATGTAAATAAACACATGTAAATAAAGTAACTAAACATGAGTTCATCTATTTTATTTGTCCATTAGTACTGTTGATAAATTGAGGAGCATTTGTGTTTTTAAAAAGCCAGTTAACAAAGCAGTAACTACCTGAAAATGTGAATGCAGAATTGAATCACAGAGGTAACTGAATCATGTCTGAATATTACAGGGACAGATGAGCCACACGTGTGTTTATCCGGTGAAGAGTGACTGATGAAGGAATGCTGCCATCAAAGGCTTTCAGTGAGTATACATTACATAAATTAATAAAACATCTTTTACATCTTAAGTTGTAGTTTATTGTATTTATTGTAACATTAAACGGAGTTATTACAGCACTTTTGATTTGTGATTTCTGTGCATTTGCTGCAGATCTTTTGTGGTGAAGCAGGGGACGGCAGCATTTGTGGGAAGAAAGGAAGACCTGAAGCAAAAATATAAAGTAAGATCATTTTGTTACTTTAATACAGAAATCAAAAAATGTAAAATTATTGTAAAAAAAAAAAAAAAAAAAAATTAAAATGAATGCTTTTGTATTATATTTGTGGACTTGTGGAAGTTAAAGTAATCTGCTTACACACTGTATATTAATTAAGTTTTATAGAAATTTTAGTAAAATTGATTTCAGATGAATGTTGATTTAATTATAATTAGGATTAAAATTAAGTTTATTAACTTATTGGTCTGAACTTATTCCATTGTTTACTGAAAGGAGTTATGCGGTAGCATACAGCAGCTCAACAAGTAGAAACTCTTAAGTTGAATCAACCTGAATCAACTAATCAAGGTCTTTCAAATTCAGGTGTTTGGATGAGGAACTCTGCCTTACGTGAAAACACTGAAATAAAGATTTTAGATAAACTGCACCAATTAAACTAACAGTGAACTCGTAATCGGATTGCAGCAAACATTTATACAGAGGAAAAAGTTGAGAAATTCAGATGTAGAAACAGCTAAAGAAAGAAGAGGAACTGTGATCTGAATGTGTGAAAATTCACAGCTATCAGTCCAAACTGGGTTCAGAGATGATCTCAGATCTGTGTGGGTAACTACAACTAACTGAGTTCCCACAGCCAGCAGTAACACACTTCTGAAAACACTAGATCACAAACCATAACACAAAGAGACAAAAGACAAACATTAGTGCTGAGAGGAGAAAAATAATAAATAAATAAATAAATACCTAAATAAACTTACAGTTCTGTGCAAATGCAAGTTTATACACAACTTCATTTACACACTTTGATTTTGTGTATTTTGCACTTACAGATAAACATCTGAATGTCTGTTATATAACTGTGTTTAGTCATTTTGATGCTTTTACAGTAATTTAGTGATTAGTGCACATACATACATTTTATGCACTTTATACATTTTACATCTACAATACATCAATGCACCAATGAAATTGCACCAATAAAATTTTCAACGATGTCGGCTAATAATAAGTTATTTCTATTTAAATGAACTTAAACAAGAACTTAAACTCTCAAGTGCTCATAACCGCAAGTGTGGATACTGGGACAAACAAAATTTTGGTGTCAACGGCAGAGATAAAATCATTTTTGCATCATGCCATTAAATTTATTAATGTGTTAAATGGTTTTAGCAAATATCTGACCAATGACTTTGGAGGAGTTTGAAAAATTAGGGTTTCAAATAAATATATATATTTATATATATTTATATTTATATATATATATATATGCAGAAAACTGATAAAAGAAAGAAGTGAAACTAACAGTAATGTGAAGAATTATAGTAAATGTGGTTTGATCAACAATATGCAGCTCTCACATTGAAGAACATGTTTCACAGCCGCTGTTGTCTGATTAGTGGTTATGGTTTGGCAGTTCATAGGAAATACAGAAGAAACAGAGTTCAACACAACACCAGTAACAGTCTGTGCTCAGCTCTCAAGGGAAGATTCAACCGATTGAGGCGTTTACAGAATGACTGCAGGTTAAAACTGCCTCTCTCTCTAATGATTATAATATATAAATAATGGTAATTTAAATGTTCTTGTGTTTCAGGTATCAGTGGAGTGGATGATGCTCATGTGTTCTTCAGTTCTGGTGAAAATGTCCGTCTGCCCTGTAATAATGATCTTCATGAATACAATTCAACTACATGGATCTATGCCAGACATTCAGCAGCAGTTGAACTGATTGGTTTAGGGATAAAGAAGAAAAACACAGAGAGACATGAGAGACTGAGTCTGGGGTCTGACTGCTCTCTGAACATCAAGAACATCACAGAAGAAGATTATGGATTTTACACCTGCCGACAATTTGTGAATGGACAACAAGGAACTGATACACGTGTTTATCTGCATGTTCTTCATGGTAATTTCACGATTATATGGTCAATTGAATTTTGTCATTTAAACTCTCATGATGATTGAAGAGTGTGTGATTTGTGTGTTATTTTGTGTTTCAGTCTCTTCATCATCCTCACAGACTGAGATCAGTGCAGGCAGCTCTGTGACTCTCTCCTGTCAGTTGTATTCATATACTGGAGTCTCTTGTGATGTTTGGATCCGTTCTGAGGGAATTCATCTGTTCTGGGTGAATCAGGCTGGTGTTAAACTGACAATATCAGACTCCAAATATCAGATATCAGCTCCAGGGCTCTGTATCATCACTCTGACTACAACACTCCTGAATGAAGATGACAACAGAGAGTGGAGATGTGAAGTTACTCACAGAAATCAAGTCAAGACCTCAGTCACATATACTGTCAAGATTTCAGGTGAGAAAACAATCTCATTAATCAGTGTTAAACCTTTATAATGTCAGTAACACTAATGACTATTAATATCATTGCATCGGTTTATAAATCGCATTTTATTATTACATTCAGAAATAATGTAAAATATTGGTAAATAAAGCAAATGAGACAATTTAACTACATGACACTATACTATAAAACCAAAACTAAAAAAAGATCCCTGTTATTGCACAAGGCTCTGTTTTTGGAATTAGCCTTTTATGTGTTTTGTTGTAAACGTACACAACTTTTAATGTATCAATGATACAAATCCATTAAATGACAACACCATTTGAGCTAAAACTACCAATTTAACTAAACTCAGAATATTATTCCCGATAATGCACAAGGCTTTTTTTTTTTTTTTTGCTGAGTATGCCTTTATTATTTTTATATATGGTACTGAAACCATATTTTTGATATGTTTAATGTACTCTACCTACAATTCATTAAATTCTGCCACCGTTTAAGATAAACTGTAAATTATGGAAAATATTATTTCTTATGATACACGGGGCTAATTTATCCGATTATGCCATTAGTATTTTTCTACATTAAAAGCATATGAAGAGTTAAAATGGGAAAGACCTTAAGTGTCATCTAAAATGTTCTTCTAAAATGAGCATCTGTATCACACGTCCATGTTTAGGTTCAGTACTTGCACATTAATGGCATTCAGCATTTTATTTGTCTTTGCCATTGAAATGAAAGAGCCGAATATAAACATATAATCTGCTTTTGTAATAATTAATGCTCAATAAACACACACACACACACACACATATCTATCTATATATATAAGTTTAAAATCACCGTTATAAAAGCTAATATATGATGGTTTCATTTGATTGATTTATTTATTTATTTTACATATGAATATAAAACTTTGCTAAGATAATTAACATATTAATAATAGAAATAGAAAATAGAAAAATGGTGTTCAAGTTTAATGGATTTAAATGGGTTCAGTACTGGATAAAAATCAGGTTAATAATCTGAAAAACAAGCCTTGTTAGTGAATAATAAAGATTTTTTTCAGTTGGTTTGATACCTTTATCTTAAACGGTGGCAGAGTTAGATATAGTACATTAAACATATCAAAAATATCAAAAATGTGGTTTCAGTACCATATATAAAATTAATAAAGGCATAATCAGAAAAAAAAAAAAAAAAAAAAAAAAAAAACATAAAAGGCTAATTCCAAAAATGTAGCCTTGTGCAATAACAGGGATGTTTTTTTTTTTTTTTTTTTGTCATGTAGTTAAATTGTTTACTTCAAATAGTTATTTTGTATTTATTTATACAAAATAACTATTTTGTATAAATACTGCATTTGCTGTTTTCCTTCTTGTTGTTCTCTGGCTGAAACACTTCTCTTTAAAGGGCATATATTTCTGTCAGTTTGTTTGGGCTCAGAACATAACAGTCACAAAGAGTTTTGGCATGAAACTGAATGTCTAATGAATGTCAAATGTCAAACTAACTTTACAGTTAACTTTAAAGTAAGCGAACCTGAAACTGCTCACGGACATCTCATTCTGAATGACTCGTGTTCATTAGTTCATTAGTTGCAGTGGAACTTTGGGTTTCTAAACTATTTTTTATTATGTAAAGAGAGCTTCGTACTTCTCTTGTTTCCTGATGTCCTTAAAGCAGCAACACATCTACATAAAACATTTTCAGAAACAACAGACAAATTAAACTGAGTAACTGAATCACTTCTCTTTAAAGGGGTGGTTGATTGTGATTTCACTTTTTTTAACTTTAGTTAGTGTGTAATGTTGCTATTTGAGCATAAACAATATCTGCAAAGTTGGAAGGCTGAAAGTTCAATTCAAACGGAGATATTGTCTCTTAAATTTATGGCAGTTTATTGCCTATAAATGGCTTGTAAAGACTACAACAAGCTACTTTCTGGGTTGGTGACATCATAAACCCAGATATTTACAGAAACCCCGCCCCCGGTAACATGCAACAAGGGGGGCGGGACAAGAAGAGGAAGAGTTGTTGCCCTGTCGTCAAAACTAGCGGTGCATGAAAAAATCTATTCATATATGAATTGCGATTCTGTCTTATAATGACAGAGATATTTATGGGATATTTTATAAGTTGTGATAATTGCTTGAAGAAAGGTTATATAATTCAGGGTATCAAACACAGACACTGTGAGCGCCTCCTCCGCCATGTCAAATAAAACAGTTGTCATGCCAACTTCGCAACGCTTGCCCCGCCTCCAGGTTCTTCTGATTGGTCCACTGCTTTGGAACTGACATTGATGAGCTGCGCTGCGTGTAAAAGTTGAAATTCTTTTAACTTGACACGTCATCTTAAAAACGCAGCGCTCATGTGAGAGGTGCTGCAAAAGATGCAAGATGCAAGACGCAAGTGTAGCGGTCATGCACGTCTGTCAAGCGCATGTTTACAACAAAAACAATGGAAAAGTAGCACATTGGAATGGAAAATGCATTCTGTGTGAATGACCCTTTACTGTTACAAAATAAACAATTACTTTACAAAACTGCTATAACGCAATCATGTATTCTGCTGTATTAAAGCTTTAATCAGGATAAAACTGCATATTAAAAGCTAACATAAGCAGCAGGATTTACAAATCACAGCGTATCTAAAATTATTAGACAACAACAAACAAAAACACAAACCATTCTGAAACGTCCTGTAAGAGGTATTTCTGAGGAAGGGACATCACAAAACCTGGAAAAAGCATTAACGCATGTTAGGCTGCACCCCATAAACACAATCAAGCCTAGAATAACCCAGTCAAACACCCCTTTAAAGATGAAGAGGCTGTGATGTCAAAACAACATTCAAAATGGTCTTTTTTATAGGTGTACCTTCAAAAATAAACGTCCTACTTTTGTAAAATAAAGAGAACAAACAAAATTTGCTTGCCACAAACTTCTTCCTGAAGCACGTCACAAAAATAAACCAAAACTCAGTGAATAATGCCTACTACCTGTAGAATTTAACAGTATGACTAATCTGCACTAACATTAATGTTTTACAGCTGAAGCTGATTCAGTGACAGCAGTGATTCCAGTCCACACCACAAACTCTCAAAATCTCTCAACTACAAATTCACCAGGAACTACAAGTCAAGGTGCTGATAAAACCATGATGATGTTCATGGTGATGCTTTCATTTTGACTGTAATAGTCACAGTCAGGGATTGATGATTATCTCTTCTTTAGTGACAGTGATTTCTGTTTCTGTCGCTGCATTTGCTGTTTTCCTTCTTGTTGTTCTCTGGCTGATCTGCAGAAAAAGAGCTGGTGAGTTTCAGATTTCCTCCTTTCTAAAAATTAAAAACAGTTTAGATCTCACTTTAATGAAGAGCAAACAAGCACATCAAGTTTAGATTGTGTGTATCATATAATGTGGATTATGTGACAATGAGATTCTCAAACAGAAGTTTATTCCTGTAATGTCAATCTCAAAAAGTGTTTAAGTCAAAGAACAATCATTTCTATCATTCATTTGAATGGTCTTGTAATCTGAATGTCATTAGCATTGTTAGCATACAGTGTTTTGCATACATGTTTTATCAAAAATACTCGTATTATATGAGGCACATTATTTTATTTATTTTCCTCAGATAATAAAAGGGGGACTGATGAATCAGAGGTGAGTTCAGTAATGCCTTTAAAACTCTTTAAAGCTCAATGAAGTGTTATTTTTGCAGTTTTAACTGTTTGTTGCCTGAAGGTCAAAGGTGAGAATGAAGATAAAGGGACGTATGAAACAATCAACATGTCCATTCCTGCTGCTGCTAGAGACAATGTGAGTCAACTAAACATTCAACATTCAGTTCACTGTCTGTTCTATAATGTGATTTACTGAAAGCTGTTGTATTATTATACATATTACAGTGAGATATAATTCTGATCTGTGTTTTAAACGTTGTTCGCTGCACGTTTGCATGTATGTTTAGGAGCAGACAGATGATGTGACTTATTCTGAAGTCTCTTCTTCCTGTATAAATCCAGTAAAATCACTCAATGTGAGTAGCAACACATTCCCTTATTCTTCATCACAGCAGCTTCTCTCATCTATATGCTGCTGAAATGTAGTTCTGAATCTCAATCTCAGACAAATGAAGCTCATGCGCTAATAATAATGGCATTGATGGAGAAAATCTGTGCTGTTCTTTCAGGATCATAATGATAGAGTGACTTACGCTGCCATCAGATGAACAGAAAATGAGCCGCGGGATGAACTTTACGCCTCTGTGAACAAGAACAAGAACAAATAAATATTAATGACACAGATCACTGATTGAGCTCATCATATCAGCAGCAGACGAGACGTTTTTTTTTTTTTTTTTTTTTTTTCCCAGACGCTAATATTCATGACTGTAGTGTTTGGAAGAATTAGACATTTGTCTGAACAATTTTTTTTGTAAAACATTTTAAAGCAAAGTGCTGTTAAATAAATAAATAAATAAATAAATAAAATACTAATACTTCTGTAGCAACATTTTAGGTTTTATGGATTTAACTTAAATTTACATCATAGGTTCATTTAACTGATATAATGTTAATTTACCAATCTATGAAAGAACTGAAATTTGTTTTGTACCTTTATAATGCACTGATAACCACCAGAAGCAACTGATAATGAGAAAGTCACTTGATGAGCCAAAACCACAAGCAGCTTTTAAATGTTAACAAATACAGAAAGTGGGGTGTTATTCATTCTCTTGCACAGAATATCCTAAACAGACCCATATGATAGAAGGAAGTAAGCAGTGTTGCCAAGTCAGTTGTTTTTGATGTCCACGGGTTGAAGCGACCCCGGTACCAGGGAACCCGACAAAAAAAAAACTTGTATTTTATCCTCCAGAGCGCGATTTTTAACAGGGGAACCTCCTCGAAACGCGATTGGGCTAGTTTTGGGCTACTTTGGAGGAGCAATTAGGCGGGTTTTGTTATGAAAACCTGGCAACCCTGCGTGCCAGGAAACCCTAAATGGTCAAAGTCATCCGCTATCACTGTAGCTAAACTGAATAACAAATATAAACCTTAACTGATGAAACATTAAGTCATTAAAGAATTGCAACAATATATGGTTCATGTGTGTTTTCAAGTCTTCTCCAGGTAATAATTAAAGTATATGAATGATACAGTGGTAATTGACATAGCATTAATTACAGTACAGAAGCTGTCAATGATATTTTCTGCCTTCTGTGATAGAAAAGGAAAAAGTGTTTGTTTTAGTATAAATGATTATACAGATTATACAATCATAACCATAAAATTGTCATTAGAAAAATATACAACAAAAATACTATAGAAGACAAATTATTTTTTTGTCCAGCAGTATATTTTATTTCTTAGCCAATTCAAAGTAAGAGATAAGAAAACTTTGTTTGTTTTTAGAATTACTTTTGTCATTATTATTATTATTATTATTATTATTATTATTATTACTACTACATTTGACATTTCTGTCGTCCTCACTGACAAACAATGTGCTGTAACATAACTGAATATAAAACTTAATTCTTTATTTGATGAAATATTTTGTGGCTCCATGTGAATTTTATCTGGTGTGAAAGGGGCCAATATGGCTCTTTTGGTGTTGAAGGATGCAGACCCCTGAAATAATGCAATAATAGTTAATTTAATTTAACAACATTAGATGTAACACACAACCCTAATGTACACAACTAATCAGAAAAAAAACTAATTAAGTTGCTTTGCAACAATATTTATCGTGAAAAGCGCTGTACAAATAAATTTGAATTGAATTGAATTTGAAAAAAAATAAAAATAAAAATCTAATCTAATGTGAAATGTAATGGAGGGAATGTCATTTTGCGGTTATTTACTGTAGACTATAGATTGTTTTTCACTTCCACTAACAGAACTACTGTAAAAAATGTTTTACAGACTTTTACTGTTAAAACCATGGTCATTTTTTACAATGTGCTCTTGCTTTCAGCATGTATATTAGTTGTTTCTTGAAGAAAAAAGTTGTCATGTAAACAGTAATCTGAGAATTATTTCAGTGTCTGTTCAAATCATATTTTTTTTTATCAAATATTTTTTATGTATAAAAAATTGTCATTTTCAAAAAATGTATTATTATTATTATTATTATTATTATTATTATTATTGTATTTATTTTATTTTATTTTATTTTATTTTATCATTTTTCCCACATGTGACAATAAAGAGCATGAAAATGTCTTTGGTTAATGTCATGATTTTTTGGATTGGTTTTGTTCATGATTAAGACTTGGATGGCAGGTGTTTCATATTAAAGCAGTAATGTCATATCTTTCTATATAGGGAAGGTAACACCAGTGACGATTTTCAGTGATATCATCTTAAACCATCATGTGAAATAATGAGATAAATGTGAAAATTGCTGACAACTAAAAAAACAAGTGGACTTACCATGGGCCTTTCTTCACAGATCTTCAGGAAAAGGGAAAAAGTAAGTCAAGTGATGTGAACAGTGTGATTTTTATTTCAAAATAATGATTTTTGTTAAACAGTAACGTCAGTGACACAATTCCAGGGGCCACTACTTTCATTATATATTTTCTAATATCTATTCAGATTTTTTAAATGTCATTTACACCATATATTTGAAAGTTATGAATTCATTATTGTATTTTAAATGGTAAATTTAAATGTAATTGTTTAAATAAAATTGTTTCATTTTAAAATATAAATAAATTGCAACCCTAAAGTGTTTTTGATGTGTAATATTTCTGTAAAGGCTACAGGGACAGAAAAATGGACATTTCCATAGAATGAGTCTGTTATCTATATGTGCACGTGATCATTTCACAGCAAATGCTTTTAGTTTCTGTGTGTGTGTGTGTGTGTGTGTGTGTGTGTGTGTGTTTGTGAGAAACTACAATGACACAACCAAATCAGTTTTCAGTAATGAGAAATTATATTTTACATTAGAAAATAAATCCTACTTTAGACCCATCTTGACATCATTGAATTTCAGTCAGAGTTGTGCGATAATCAATTACCATTTACGGATACTATAGAAATTAATGAAAAGTGCCGTATGCGGAATCACACCTGTCACTAAAAATCAGTGACTTCTCTTATAAAACTTTTTTTTCATGATAAACTTAAAAAATAGTTGAATGCAAAAGTATTGTTTAGTGAAATAGGCAGTCGATTCACTGTTTATTCAGTGTAGTGAAGCCTCTCCTCCACTGACATCCATTTAAAAATAAATTAATAAATAAATAAAAAATAAAAATACTTTCCCATGTACTGCCAGACTAGAAGCGTTAGCAGTAGCCAGCTTTTTCGGCCAATGGTTGCAGGCTTGCCTTCTAGTGGCTTTGCAATGTGTTCCTTTAGTCCATGTTAGTGATGGCCACTTTTGAAACACTGATTCATGAAGCTTCGAATCTTTTTTTAATCTTTTGTTTCGAATCAGTGGTTCGGAGCACCTATCAAATTGGGAAAGTCACGTGATTTCAGAAGATTTTTTTTTAGATTTCAGATTTTATATCATAACTGTTTCGAAATTTCAGTGGTTCACCGCTGGGGGAGATCTGTGCAAACTCTCTGTAAATTCGTGAGTTGATTGAGATCGCCCCCCAGCGGCAAAACATTAAATCAGCGTCTATGTTTTTTTTTACCTGATCTCAGATCAGTTTCATCAATTAGTCGACATTTTTAACAAAACTAAAGTAAGTAATTAAAAGAATGATAAGTAGGTTATAGTCTCGTACTGGCCTCTATATAGAAGCTGTCCATAAAACAAACAAAGCAAGCCCTGCAAATTACTAAAAAAAATATTTAAAAAAACACATATCATATATCATGTTCTCTTTACACTGGTTCATTCATAAAAAACGAGAGGAACACACTGTGACTGTTGATCGTCTCTTTTAATACTGCAACACAAACTCAGACAGACAGGATGAACTTGCCTCATCAACAACATAACACTGCTCTCTAGTGGAGCACTGAAGTAACTAACATCAATACTCAGTTACTAACATCAGCCTATTCAACTGCATATAGTACATCCCGCTTTTTAAGGACAATTAAGAAAATGCAGAAAAGAAAAACAATCATTCACCAACATGTAATAAGTATTAGCGCTCAGTTATTATAAAGCTCAAGACAACTGAAACAATAAACAGCACCTAGATACATGTTTGTTTAACCAAAACACTCAGAACGCAAACATAACTTATTTTCTGACTTTTTCCTTTTTTTCTTCTTAGCCCATTTCAAAATCACTGAATTAATTGGCTTTTTTACAAGCCTCCCACTCCTAATACGATTTCCTTGCTCCGTGTTTTCAGCCACCACAGTTTGATCATGCACATTGTCTTTCTGTCTCTTCTGTGTCATCTCCTTCAACTTCCTCCACAACACCTGTTAGATCTTTATCTTTGCTTGTACGTAAGTGTCTCCTGTTCCTTCTGTACGTCTGACCAGAATCTGTCACAATGTTGTAGGAACGAGGCTTTTTTCTGTCACCACTGCGAGCTTCCAACCCTGTGATGTTTCCACTCTGACAACTGATCCCGGTTGAATCACAGACAAAGGTTTGGCATATTGGTTGTAGTAATGTGCTTGCCTTTGCTGTTGCCGTTCCAACCTTTTTTTTTTTTTGCATCTTTAGGGTGCTTGGGTTTCAAAGCCCCACTGGCTATTGGGAGAGTGCTCCGTAACACCCGACCCATGCGAGGTTCAGCTGGTGAGTATCCAAGACCAGTCACCGGGGTGTTTCTCAGTGAAAGAAGTGCAAGATGTGGATCCATCTTACCTTTCTTTAGCATTAGCTTGATTGTTTTTATGGACCTCTCTGCCACCCCGTTAGACTGTGGGTACCCTGGGCTTGAATATTTCCAGTTTATACCCCAGTCTTCTGCAAACTGACGCACCTCTGCACTAGCAAATGGCACATGATCACTTATGATCTCCTTGGGTATGCCATGCCTAGCGATTACAGCTTTCAGTTTTCCAACTACTGTGCATGCAGCTTTGTCAGGAATCTGTTGAACTTCTGGGTATTTTTAAAAAGTAATCAACAGTAAGGAGAAATGACCGACCTTTGAGCTTGAATATATCCACACCCAGCTTGAACCATGGAAGCTCTGGCAGTTCATGGGGTTTCAATGGCTCTTTTTGGTTCTTTGGCATTAGCTGCTGGCATACTGTACTTCTTTCGACCATGTTCTGGATCTCTGTAGACAATGCAGGCCAGTACAGGTATCTCCTTGCATGTTCCTTAGTGCGCTGTATTCCTTGATGAGCTGCATGGAGTCTTTCCAGTATTATTGGCCTCATACCTCTTGAGATGATGAATTTGTCATTTGTCATTATCAATCCATCACAGATTCGTATCGTGTCTCTGATGGGCCAGTAACTCTTTAGATCTCTGTCGAGCCGTTTCATGTGGACAGGCCATCCTCGCTGGTGCACTTCTCTTAGCTTTGAAGATGTTTCATCTGCTTTTGTCTCTGACTTGAGCCTTTCAAGAATTTTAGTGCCCATGAACTCAGTGGCTTCCATTGCATATACTATTTCTTCACCATTCATGCTTTCGTCATGCAGTCTGTCTTCAGATAGAAATGCCCTAGACAGAGCATCAGCTATCAGCATGTCTTTTCCTGGGATGTAGCTCACCTGCAGAAGCATTCCTTGCAGCCGGGCTGGAGCTTGACTCAGGGGTTTTGTGAAGATTGCCTCCAGCGGCTTGTGAACTGAATGTACAATCACAGATGCTCCAAAAACATACTGATGGAATTTACGTGCAGCAAAAACCACAGCCGGTAACTTTTTCTCAATCTGTGCATAATTGCGCTCGGCATCTGTCAGTCCTCTTGACGCATATGCGACTGGGTGTTCTTGTTGCAGTAAACATGCCCCGAGGCCATCTTTTGATGCGTCGGCTTGAAGCACTATTTGCTGCTTTGGGTCAAAAAAACCTTAGCACAGGAGCCTCAGTGAGTGCCTTTTTTAGGCTGTCCAGTGCTGCGTCATGCTGAGGCATCCACAGCCACTCAGGGTCTTTTCTCAGCAACTGTCTTAATGGTGCAGTCAAAACGGCTTTGTTTCTTATGTACTGTGACAAGTATTTTGTCATGCCCAGCAGTCTCTGCAGGCCTTTTTTGTCTTCTGGAGTGGGCATATTGACAATTGTGTGTTAAAAGTACACAGCAATGATGAGGCTTTGTTTTGCCTAATCTGCCAGTAACCATCTTGTTCATCCAAAATTGTGAACAGTTTGTTACCAGCGAGTTTGCTCTGTACATCCTCAGGTGTTGGTATGGAGCAGTGCTGGCGTCTAATCGCCCTTTTTAGTTCACGAGGATCAAGACACAGTTTAAGTGAGCCGTTTTTCTTTTCAGTTACCACAAGACTGTTGACCCCTTTTGTTGGCTCAATAACAGGTGCAATGACGTCAGTCTGCACTAACTGATCCAGAGTTTCTTTTAGTCTGTCCATTATGGCCAAGGGGATCTTTCTACATCCATGAACCACTGGAGGAACCTCTGGATCAATGTATATGTGATGCTCACCTGGGAATTCTCAGAGCCCTGCGAATACCTCTGGATATTGTTCCACCAGCTCATCTTTTGTAGCAGGCACGGTTGCTTTCACAGGCTCAATTCGATTGACCAGATTCAGTTGTTCACAGCTCTGCCAAGTATTGGTGGTGTTGACTGCTCTGTAACAAAAAGCAACGGCCTTGATTCTATTTGTCCCTTGTGGCACTTCAGGACTGCATAACCAGCCGGTCTGATCCTTGTGCTGCCGTATGCCACTAGCATGGTCTCTGTGGGCTTGAGTGTGACATTGCCATGTAGCTTTCTGATTTGTTCAAGTGAGAGGACATTTGCTTCAGCACCGGTGTTTAGTTTGAATTCAATAGGGATCCATCTGACTGTCATGGTTGTGTACCATGATTCTTCATTCTTACAGATTGCATTTATCTGTGTGCACTGAAGTGTCCCCATAAACATACTATCAACAGCTTGGAGTGTCTGCACAGATTTCATCTTGCACATTTTTGCAAAATGGTTGGCTTTGCCACACGCTCTGCATTTAGCCCCATATGCTGGACACGATCTCGGTGCGTGTGTCTGTCCACATGTGGTACATGCTTTTGATGTG
Source organism: Cirrhinus mrigala (assembly GCA_036247105.1). Classification (NCBI taxonomy): domain Eukaryota; kingdom Metazoa; phylum Chordata; class Actinopteri; order Cypriniformes; family Cyprinidae; genus Cirrhinus; species Cirrhinus mrigala. Next base: position 49,439,662 of record CM070009.1, read on the forward strand.
CCACTGACTTTCTCTTTTTTGTTTTGAAATGGTGTGGCTTTAAAGGGCTTGTTTTTGTGTTTTGGTCCTTTAATCATGTCAAATGCATGCACTTCACTTTCTTTTTTCGCTGATGCCATTATGTTTATTCTTTCCTTGGCAAGCTCAGATGCTCTGCGTATGTCTACGGCCTTTTGTAGAGTCAGACTTGGTTCTCTCAGCAGTTTTTCTGTCACACTAAAAACAATTTTGTCTCTTATCATGTCATCTTCTGATGCACCAAATTCACAATATTTGCTTTTTTGCCGGAGTTCTGTAACAAACTTATTAATCTGCATTGGCTCATAATGCTTGTCCAGAACTGATGTCTTTCAAACACCACATTCTTGTTAGGTGTGCAGTAGTTTCTGAAAGCTTTCAAAATCTTCTCTACAGTCACTTCTTCTGGTGCTTCTTTTGCTATGTCAGAAGTATTGTAAATCTCTAGTGCCTCCTCACCTAATGAGTGTAGTAGAACTGCCACTTGAACTGTCACACTCTTTTTAGAGAGTTCAGCTGTACAACATGTACAACATGAATCTCTGTTCCCATTTGCGCCAGTTTTTACTTACGTTGCCAGTCAATGTCATCGCTGTGGGTGGCTTGAAATGCTCCATTTTTTGTCTGATGTGCACACCGAGTTTTGGTTGCATTTACACATTTTTGACCAGCAGGCATCATCAGCGTGTGGAGTTATGAGCGCTTCAAAACAATGAATCATTTTGCAAAGCAATTAGTTCAGCTGATTCGAAACTTTGAAAATATTTCCCTGCATCAGTATTCATACTGTACATCCTCAGTAGTGTGTGAGATTACAATAAGTGTCCCAAAGCATAGTATGCTGAAAAGAGTGTGTCAAATGTCTGTAGGGTATCAGAGCGAATCAGACAAATTGAAGATTCGAACAGAAGTCCAGAATATTGTTGAAACCAAAGAGCCAAATTCCACAAAGAGGCCCTGGCTAACTAGACCACGTCATAAATCTGTCCAGGATACCCTGGCGCCAGCCAGCCTGAAGTAAGCCTAACCAACCAACTTTGGTCGGAAACTGCCGACCTTGTTACCGTGCTAATAGTGTTATACTATATTTTGGATATTAGTATCCATTGCAGAGCTGGTGTTATACGGCTTGCTCCGTCGTAATCTTAATTGATTTCCTTTGAGCTAAATTGACCTCTGTAAATCCCTTACATGTCCCCGATGGTCTACTATTTCAGGTCGATTTTTGAAGTGTGGATCTGTGCGCACTCTAATTGCCCGACACTTCACTGCCCACAATTCATTGCGGGAAAGGATTGAAAGGATTCGGTCCAGAACTACAAACACGAATATATATATATATATAATATACATTAGGGTTGTCAAACGATTAATTGCGATTAATCGCATACAAAATAAAAGTTTGCCTAATAAATGTGTGTGTACTGTGTGTAATTATTATGCATGTATAAATACACACAAATTAATGTATATATTTAAGAGAAATATGTTATTTATGTACAAAATATTTTGATTTATATATAATATAAATTATATAAAAATTATAGTAAATACATATACGTAAATATTTCTTAAATATATACATGAATGTGTTTGTATTTATATATACATGATAATCACACACAGTACACACATATATTAGGCAAACTCAAACTTTTATTTTGTAATTGTTTGAGAGCCCTTATATATGTTATCTGTGTTATGAATGTGTGTTATGTGAAGTTTTATGAACATCCATTTGATCGTTAACTTTTAAATGCATCATTGTGCAGAAAATATTTTCGGCATGAAAGACCCGTGACTGGCAGATCAAAGTGCTACTTTTTTCTCTCCAGTACGGTAGGTAAATTTAATATGGAGGATGATAACTGTGACAAGATGATTGACAGGCCAGTTTACCGTGACAGGGTAAAGACGCAGTTGTGTGACGTGACAGTATGTCCCAAAGCTTGCCTACTTGTCTACTACACACTCAGAAGTGTGTAGTTTTTCTTCACCAAAAGAGTACATACTTTAAGGGCGTAGTATAATAGGCACATTGGGACACAGCATTTGTTTCTTCCATCACTAGTCCATCTGTTATGTTCTCATTGGTTCACTGTCCTGTCATGTGGTTTTCAGTTCTGTTTGTTTATTGGTTCCTGTTCATTAGTTCTGTCCTGTCATTGGTTGCTTTCTATCATGTGTTCCCTATAGTTTTATATTTAGACCCTCATATTTACCTTGCTTCTTTGTTGTGCATTATGTTTGTGTAATGTTAGCTTCATGTTTTGTCAAGTCATGCTAAGCCTTTGTTTATTTTCTATTAGTTTCACACTGAAGATATTAAACTACACTTGGGTTCTACATCTGGTTTGCCTCAGTGGAGTTTGTTACTCAGATCTGGTGATTCTCCTTCATTAGTTGGTAATGTGAGTGATGTGAGATCAATTGTGAAGCAAAGAAATGAAGATTAACAAATTATGAAATGATCAGTGTTTATAGTAATTCATATAACTTTATTGTGGTTAATTCAGAAATCTATTTTGATACACTAATGACGTCCATACACACCTTTTCTCACAGCAAATTATTATTAGATTATTATTGCTGTTATTGCTGTGTCTGTCAGCGTAGTGTCCAGAGCATGGAGGCGCTACCAGGAGACAGGCCGTGGAGTAGGCCGTAGGAGGGCAACAATCCAGCAGCAGGACCGCTACCTCGGCCTCTGTGCAAGGAGGAACAGGAGGAGCACTGCCAGAGCCCTGCAAAATGACCTCCAGCAGGCCACAAATGTGCATGTGTCTGCTCAAATGGTCAGAAACAGACTCCATGAGGGTGGTATGAGGGCCCGACGTCCACAGGTGGGGGTTGTGCTTACAGCCCAACACAGTGCAGGAAAATGGCATTTGCCAGAGAACACCAAGATTGGCAAATTAGCCACTGGCGCCCTGTGCTCTCCACAGATGAAAGCAGGTTCACACTGAGCACATGTGACAGACGTGACAGAGTCTGGAGACGCCGTGGAGAATGTTCTGCTGACTGCAACATCCTTCAGCGTGACCGGTTTGGCAGTGGGTCAGTAATGGTGTGGCATTCCTTTGGAGGGCCGCACAGCTCTTCATGTGCTCGCCAGAGGTAGCCTGACTGCCATTAGGTACCGAGATGAGATCCTCAGACCCCTTGTGAGACCATATGCCGGTGCGGTTGGCCCTGGGTTCCTCCTAATGCAAGACAGTGCTAGACCTCATGTGGCTGGAGTGTGTCAGCAGTTCCTGCAAGACAAAGGCATTGATGCTATGGACTGGCCCGCCCGTTCCCCAGACCTGAATCCAATTGAGCACATCTGGGACATCATGTCTCGCTCCATCCACCAATGCAACGTTGCACCACAGACTGTCCAGGAGTTGGCGGATGCTTTAGTCCAGGTCTGGGAGGAGATCCCTCAGGAGACCATCCGCCACCTCATCAGGAGCATGCCCAGGCGTTGTAGGGAGGTCATACAGGCACGTGGAGGCCACACACACTACTGAGCCTCATTTTGAATTGTTTTAAGGACATTACATCAAAGTTGGATCAGCCTGTAGTGTGTTTTTCCACTTCAATTTTGAGTGTGACTCCAAATCCAGACCTCCATGGGTTAATAAATTTGATTTTCACTGATACTTTTTGTTTGATTTTGTTGTCAGCACATTCAACTATGTAAAGAACAAAGTATTTAATAAGAATATTTTATTCATTCAGATCTAGGATGTGTTATTTTAGTGTTCCCTTTATTTTTTTGAGCAGTGTATATAACCAACAGATGCCTTGTTGTCATGAATCTGGTCGGTGACCTTTGGTCCGCTCACCACCAGATGGCGCTCTCGCCTTCTCACATCTCACAGACTGTTGCACTACACCCCGGACTACGTCTCCCATTACTCATCGCGCTGATTGCGTCAACACCTGTGGCCAATCAGGCGCGCTATAAAAGCCCTGGACTTTCCCCCTATGACTCACTGAGTATTGTGGTTATTTGCATGGTTGTTTCGCGTGTGTTCCTAGTTTCCTCGTTTCCTCATTTCCTAGTTCCCTTGTTCCTGAGTTCCCTGTGTTTTGCTTTCTCTCCTAGCCATCTCGTCTCTTCTGTCCCCTCTTCTGTCTCTTCGCCTGCCTTTGGACTACTCGCTCGTGTTATGGATCTCCCCTTCGCTTTTCCCCCCTGGATTACGTTCACTGATCATCGACACACGCCTGCTATACGGACTATTCCTACGTCTTGCCTTTGATACACCTGTTTGCTGTTGTCTACTCTGCCTGTTTAACCATGTCTTTGTCTCGTCCCATGAATAAAAGCTCGCATTTGGATCCGCTCGCCTCTCACCTCTCTCTCCACGTTACACTTGTCCAAATACGCACACTTTCGGTCTTTGCACTTGACCACTTATATGACGTATTTCCTGTATTTGGCCCAAGTGTTGAAGTGAGGATGAAGACCACAAGTGTGTGTCAAACTTTTTTATTACCTGATGGGACACACTTATAGTGTTGTGAAAATGCATGTTTTTTTTTTTTGTTTTTTTTCCCCAGAGCTGTATTTTTATTTTCAGTACTTTGTATTTTAAAATCAACGTCTGTCTGTTCAGTAGTCCCTATAACAGACTTAATTTATGGTGCTTCTAATTAAGTGATAAAAAGCAGATGCAAATGTTGTACTAGATAAATATCACTACTCATCTTTGCACCAATAAAACGTGTAACGCTTTGTGTTTCTACCAAATTAGATGAAATATCTAAGTATTATATTAATATTTAACTTACATTGGAAAGGTTTCTGTTACCTCTCGCGAGATCTCGGCAAAAAGTCTCACGATTTATTTCCAGAACATGATGCATGATAGGATACACTAAGCCTTGAATATTGCTCTTGAGCAGCTGAGTGTGGATTTAGTGTGTGTTAAGTGTACTGCACTTTGGCATGTTTAAGACCTGGGACAGTCTTGCGCATTTACTTCCTGTCACACGCATGCTCTTTCAAGTGGCCAAGACCGCAAGTGTGGGTATTTGGACAAGACAAGAGTGTGTGTTCTGCTGTCTGAAGATGAGACTAGTAACACTGTGACTGTGACATTCACACACAAACAGACTCTTGAAAATGTTCTTCCAGAAGTTTGTTTTTGTTGATTAATTTCTTTGGGCCCTTAAAAGCAGATTCCCCTTCAGTCATGAACTAATTACTAATTATTTTACTGCTTAGAGCCCTATAAACCCTTTGAAGTGCTCAGATATTTGGTTGTGAATTAATATGGGACGTGACGTGAGGCCAAGTACTGTATGGTGACCCATACTCGGAATTTGTGCTCTGCATTTAACCCATCCAAGTGCACACACACAGTAGTGAGTAGTGAACAAACACACACACACCGTGAACACACACCTGGAACAGTGGGCAGTCATATTGCTATTGGTGCGGCGCCCGGGGGAGCAGTTGGGGGACCGGTGCCTTGCTCAAGGGTCTCACCTCAGTCGTGGTATTGAGGGTGGAGAGAGCGCTGGTTATTCACTCCCCCCACCTTCAATCCCTTTTGGATACAAGACCAACTCCCTAACCATTAGGCTGCCCCCATATAAATTCAATATATATAATGAGTGAACAGAATAAAATAAGATTTGAAAGAAGGACTTGTGGAAGTTAAAGTAATCTGCTTACACACTGTATATTAATTATGTTTTATAGAAATGTAAATAAAAATGATTTCAGATGAATGTTGATTTAATTATGATTAGGATTAAAATCAGTTTATTAACAGCCTGAACTTATTCCATTGTTTACTGAAAGGAGTTACACGGTAGCATACAGCAGCTCACTGAAAGAAAAAGAGGAAATGCGTCAGAATTATTCAGATTCACAGCATCATCAGTCTAATCTGGGTTCAGAGATGACCTCTGCTCCTCTGCTCTAACAGCAATAGCATGTTTCCAAACCTCAACAGTGAGATCACAGCTCTGAAACACTACAACTGCTATAATTAATACACTATTTTAGTTATGAAAGTGTAGCCATCTTCAGATTGTAAGAAGGTCTTGACTCTGGAATAGATGCTAAACATCACTGTAAAACATCATATGGAATATGATGATTCCATAATTACTGTTAGTCTTCACTGAGAGTCTTAAGTATCGTGAGAAGTTGGTCATCCATTCATCAGATGGCCAGTTTAATGGATTTAGAGCAGCTGCAGCAGAAATAATTCTGTTCTCATCCAGCCTGAACTCAGTGTTGGAAACTTTCAAATTCCTCATTCATGCATTTTTCATTTACACTTGTCACAGTGTTGTCAGAATCAGCACTGTGTAACGCCACGCCAGCAGAGGGAGCCCTCACCCATTGACTCTCTGTTACCGCTCCCTCTGCTGCTTCTTGGGTTACTTCCTGTTTGGGGGCCATTTAAGGAGGCCTATACCAAATAGGCCTCGCAAAGTATTGTTTTGCCTGTGTGGACTCTACCAAGTGTTTACCCTGTTTTATTGCCTTGTTTTCGCTATTTCCACGGTTTTGTTTCATTGTCATAGTTTTGCCTTGTTTTTTTGCCATAGTTTTGCCTAGTTTCATAGCCTTGTTCATTTGACACTTTGGACTGCTCTTTCTTGGATTTTGACCTTCTGCCTGCTTATTTGGATTTTGCTTTTGTCTTGCCTATGTATTACTGTTTGTTTAGAGATCGACCCTGCCTGTCTTGACTACGCTGTGTTTAATAATAAGCTCGCATCTGGATCTAACACGCTTCACTAGAGTCCCCTTACACACTGACAGTTGCAGCGTCTCCTTTTGCAGAAACAGGCGTAAGGCCTGCAGGGTCATCCACATCTCTACTAAAAACACTCCCATTATAGCATGAATGGCCCTACATCTGACCCTTTATGTGGTTTGATTTGTCTTAGCTCAGCTCTCCAAAGAGTTTGACCAATGCTGGATAGATGCAAGATCTCATAAGACAGTTATTGTATCTCTCTCTAATCAAACACACCTGATTCATTCATCAGTTCATCAGTAGAGACTCCAGTGCTAGAAACATTGTTGAGGAACTGTTTTACGAACCACTGGTCCATGGAAATGTGTAGAAATATATGTGCTACTGTATATCAAGTATTCCTCATTCCTGCTCATGGAGAAACACTTTTAATTAAAGCACCTGAATCAACTAATCAAGGTCTTTCAAATCCAGGTGTCTGGATGAGGAACTCTGCTTTATGTGAAAACACTGAAATAAAGATTTTAGATAAACTGCACCAATTAAACTAACAGTGAACTCGTAATCGGATTGCAGCAAACATTTATACAGAGGAAAGGTTGAGAAATTCAGTTCTAGAAATAGTTAAAGAAGAGGAACTGTGATCTGAATGTGTGAAAATTCACAGTCATCTGTCCAAACTGGGTTCAGAGATGATCTCAGATCTGTGTGGGTTAAACCAGTGTGGTCAAACTAACTGAGTTCCCACAGCCAGCAGTAACACACTTCTGAAAACATTACATCACGAACCACAACACAAAGAGACAAAAGACAAACATTAGTGCTTAGAGGAGGAAAAAAAAAACAAAAAAAAACAAAGATGCAAGTTTATATACAACTTCATTTACACACTTTGATTTATGTATTTTTTAACTTACAGATTAACGTCTGAATGTCTGTTATATAACCGTGTTTAGTAATTCTGGTGCTTCTAATTTACTGATTAGTGCACATACATACACTATATTGCCAAAAGTATTCGCTCACCCATCCAAATAATCGGAATCAGGTGTTCCAATCACTTCCATGGTGACAGGTGTATAAAATCAAGCACCTAGGCATGCAGACTGTTTTTACAAACATTTGTGAAAGAATGGGTCACTCTCAGGAGCTCAGTGAATTCCAGCGTGGAGCTGTGATAGGATGCCACCTGTGCAACAAGTCCAGTTGTGAAATTTCCTCACTCCTAAATATTCCACAGTCAACTGTCAGCTGTATTATAAGAACGTGGAAGCGTTTGGGAATGACAGCCTCAGCCACGAAGTGGTAGGCCACGTAAACTGACAGAGCGGGTCAGCGGATGCTGAGGCGTGTAGTGCGAAGAGGTCACCAACCTTCTGCAGAGTCAATTGCTACAGACCTCCTAACTTCATGTGGCCTTCATATTAGCTCAAGAACAGTGCACAGAGAGCTTCAAGGAATGGGTTTCCATGGCCAAGCAGCTGCATCCAAGCAAAGCGTCGGATGCAGTGGTGTAAAGCACGCCGCCACTGGACTCTAGAGCAGCAGAGACGCATTCTCTGGAGTGACGAATCACACTTCTTCATCTGGCAATCTGATGGACGAGTCTGGGTTTGGCGGTTGCCAGGAGAACAGTACTTGTCTGACTGCATTGTGCCAAGTGTAAAGAAGTGTAAAGTTTGGTGGAGGGGGGATTATGGTGTGGGGTTGTTTTTCAGGAGCTGGGCTTGGCCCCTTAGTTCCAGTGAAAGGAACTCTGAATGCTTCAGCATGCCAAGACATTTTGGACAATTCCATGCTCCCAACTTTGTGGGAACAGTTTGGAGCTGGCCCCTTCCTCTTCCAACATGACTGTGCACCAGTGCACAAAGCAAGGTCCATAAAGACATGGATGACAGAGTCTGGTGTGGATGAACTTGACTGGCCTGCACAGAGTCCTGACCTCAAGCCGATAGAACACCTTTGGGATGAATTAGAGCGGAGACTGAGAGCCAGGCCTTCTCGTCCAACATCAGTGTGTGACCTCACAAATGCGCTTCTGGAAGAATGGTTAAAAATTCCCATAAACACACTCCTAAACCTTGTGGACAGCCTTCCCAGAGTAGTTGAAGCTGTTATAGCTGCAAAGGGTGGACTGACGTCATATTCCTAATCCATAGGGTTCAATGGGATGTCACTTAAGTTCATATGCGAGTCAAGGCAGGTGAGCGAATACTTTTGGCAATATAGTGTACATTTTATGCACTTTACACATCTTACATCTACAATACATCTTTGCATCAATAAAATGTTTAACAATTTCTGTTTTGCTACCTAATAATACGTTATTTCTATTTAAATTAACTTAAACCGCACAGTTTTACTTCCTGTCACATACACATGCTCTCAAGTGCTCATAACCGCAGGTGTGGATACTGAGACTAAACTAAACTTTGGTGTCAACGGCAGAGATAAAATAATTTTTGCATCATGCCATTAAAACCATTAATGTGTTAAATGGTTTTACCAAATATCTGACTGATAACTTCGGAGGAGTTTTAAAAACCAGTAACAAGCCAATTTTATTAACAATATTTTAATGATTTTATTTCTAGAATTTAACAACAGATTCAACCGATTGAGGCGTTTACAGAATGACTGCAGGTTAAAACCGCCTGAGCTGATCTCAGTTCTCACACTTCTCCATCATGACTGACATTGTCACTAAATAGCAGCATTTTAACACTCAGTCAGATCAGAGGAAGTGAACAAACACAGATAGTATTGATAGTATTTAAAGAAAGAGTTGTGAGCATATAATGAAGAGGAAGACTGACAGAAAGAGAAAATGGCTGATAAGTGTCATTTGTGTCTGCTGGGACTGATCATTCTCTCTTCACTTCTCACAGGTAAACAAATCTCTGTTTTCTCTACAAGACATTTAGTTTAATTAGTCTGGGAAAGAGTTCATTTCAACATGATCAGTTTATTCTTGTGTTAAGTAAAGAACATACTGGATTATTCCCATCTTGTGATCATAATATATAAATAATGATCATTAAAATGTTATTGTGTTTCAGGTACCAGTGGAGTGGATGATGCTCATGTGTTCATCAGTTCTGGTAAAAATGTCTGTCTGCCTTGTAATAATGCTCTTCCTGACTGCAAATCAACTACATGGATCTATGACAGACATTCAATAGCAGTTGAACTGATTGCTGGAGTGAAAAATAAGAAAAATATTGAGGGGTATGAGAGACTGAGTCTGGGGTCTGACTGCTCTCTGAACATCAAGAACGTCATAAAAGAAGATTATGGATTTTACAGCTGCCAACAATATGTGAATGGACAACAACAAATAGATGATGCACGTGTTTATCTGCATGTTCTTCATGGTAATTTTAGGATTATATGATCAATTCAAAAAGGGCAAATTTTTGTTTTAAACTCTCATGATGATTGAAGAGTGTGTGATTTGTGTGTTATTTTGTGTTTCAGTCTCTTCATCATCCTCACAGACTGAGATCAGTGCAGGCAGCTCTGTGACTCTCTCCTGTCAGTTGTATTCATATACTGGATTCTCTTGTGATGATTGGATCCATTATGAGGGAATTCATCTGTTCTGGGTGAATCAGGCTGGTGTTAAACTGACAATATCAGACTCCAGATATCAGATATCAGCTCCAGGACTCTGTATCATCACTCTGACTACAACACTCCTGAATGAAGATGACAACAGAGAGTGGAGATGTGAAGTTACTCACAGAAATCAAGTCAAGACCTCAGTCACATATACTGTCAAGAGTTCAGGTGAGAAAACAATCTCATTAATCAGTGTTAAACCTTTATAATGTCAGTAACACTAATGACTATTAATATCACTCAGTGATGGGGACTCGAGTTTGAGACTCGGACTCGAGTGCGACTTAAGTCGCACACACAGTGACTTCAGACTCGACTCAGACTCGAGCCGCGGGACTCGTGAACAATGTTTATTTTTAGGAAACAGCTGATGAGCTCGCTGTTATTCCCCTCCCTCCGTTACCTATAACCTGCCCATGTAACACGTGACGTGTATCTGCTGCGCGCGGCGCGGCCACACATTTTTTATTTTTTTTTTATTTTAGGCGCGGCCGCCACACATGAAAAGACAACGAACAAAAAACGAGCATCATGTGCGACTGACCCGATCAGCATATTTGTGTTTGCGCTCAGGGGAGATTTAAAGGTTTCTACGTGTTTTTGCAACGTAAGTAATGTATCACATACATTTTACGAATCCTTTCATAAAGTGTAGAGTGTGTGTGTAGAGTGTTACTTAGAGAGAGTGTAAATAAGAGACTGTTTAGTGACAGTATAGACAGCGTCGTTGATTATAATAGAGCTTTGTGATATCGCGAACTAAGCTTTTACTAATTTTAAGGGAGTTTGTAAATGAGATACTGATTTAATACAGCAGTTAAATAAACAAGATGTTATTATTAAGTGACTTACATTGTCTGACTATAACACTATTGCCTGATTTTGCGCTATTTCGTCGTCAAAAGTAGACTGAAACAAGTCACAACTGAGCCGCTGCGCATCTCCATTCAAACACAGCGGTGTTTCGTTTATGAATGAACTCGTTTTTAAAACGAATCTAGTGAAATGATTCAATTTCCCATTCATAAAGACAGTCACTCTTTATTCCTAAATGAAGCAGCAGTTCGAACGAATCAAATGAAGGATATGATTCAGTAATTAAATCAGTCTCTTGCCGCCACCTGCTGGCAGTTATTTAAATCATTTAACATTAACTTAAAAGTAAAGCATTCTTGGTGTTTTTGTCAAGTTGCAATAGCCTGTTTACACTGATTATATACCAAAATCAGAGCTGATACTGTATGCTAATAGATAAAGGAGTCATTATAACATATTACATGCTTTGAATTCCTTATATATAGCTATGCAGTGTTGGATGGGTCGCTGTACGTGATGCAACACTTATAACCAGAGACTTAATATAATAAAGAGACTTGAGACTTGACTTGGACGCTAGCTCAAAGACTTGAGACTTGACTTGGACTCTAGCTCAGAGACTTGTGAGCATCTCTGATATCACTGAAGCAGAACAAACCAAGGTATAAAATCTTCTTTCAGTCTGACAGAAGAGAAACTCAAAGCACTGCTGCAAACTAATGAACTGCAGTCAGGTGTAACAGTCCAAAAAGAGCTACTGTAAATAATGAAGAAACTCAAACTTGACAGCAAAAAGTTAAAATATTATGGTCATATTCTACAACAGGACTTATAACAGTGATTCAAGCTAAACTTTGTGTGTGTGTGTGTGTGTGTGTGTGTGTGTGTGTGTGTGTAAACGGTATCTATTGTATTTGCAGTGTGCCGTATTTTTCAGAAAATAGGTCAAACCAGGTCAAACTTGTATTGTTGAGAGAAACACACACACAGAGAAAGAGAGAGAAAATGGCATTGGTGTATAAATTGCATTTTATTATTACATTCAGACATACTGGTAAATAAAGTGAAAGAGACCATTTAACTACATGACCTTATACTATAAAACCAAAACTAAAAAACGTCCCCGTTTTTGCACAAGACTCAGTTTTTGGAATTAGCCTTTTATGTGTTTTGTAATAATTTACACAACTTTTAATGTATCAATGATATGAATCCATTAAACGACAACACCATTTGTTCTAAAAGTATCAATTTAACTAAAATATTCAGAATATTATTCCCTATAATACACAAGGCTTTTTTTTTATTTTTATTTTTTTCTGATTATACATTTATTATTTTTATATATGGTACTAAAACTATATACCTACATAATTCATTAAACTCTGCCACCGTTTGAGATAAAGATATCAAACCAGCTGTACAATATTCAGAATATTATTTTCTATAAAGCACAATGCTTGTTTGTTTTCTGATTATATCTTTCTTATTTTATATATGGTACTGAATCTATATTTTTGATATGTTTTATTATACTGAACCCACTTAAACTCATTCAACTCTGCCACCATTAAAGACAAAGATCTCAAACCAGCTGTAAATTATGGAACATATTATTCCTTATGATACACAGGGCTAATTGATCAGATTATGCCATTAGTATTTTTCTATATTAAAAGCATATGAAGAGTTGAAAGCTCTTAAGTGCCATCTGAAATGTTCTTCTGAAATGAGCATCTGTGTCACGTGTCCATGTTTAGTGTAACAAAGCGAAAGACGCAAGAAGCGGACAGATCCATATGCAAAGATTTTATTTAGATGAGACTGGGTCAAAACAGCAGGCAGGGTCGAACAATGGCAAACAGGTATAGAAGGACAAAACACAAGAGTAATCCACGACACAAGCAAGGGTCGATCAATGACGAACATAATCCAAGGGACTAGGCAAAAGGGTTAATCCGATAAACCAGCAAGAGTTTCAAGGCAGGCAGCAAAACAGACAAGACGAGATGGCATGGAAACAAGACTTGAACAAGTAGAAAACTTAGAAATGGCTCAATACGGTTGCTAACACAATGAGAGGAAGTCCAAGGCTTATATAGTGTGCTTGATTGGTTAAAGCAGTGTGTGTCATCAGCACAATGAATGATGGGAAATGTAGTCCAGGGTTTGGTGTAACAGGATTCATGACATTTAGGTACAGTACTTTCACATTAATGGCAATCAATATTTTATTTTTCTTTGCTATTAAAATGTTTAAGATCAGTGTTACAAAAGGTAATATATGATGGTTTCCTTTGTTTGTTTTTTTTGTTTTTTGTTTTTTGTTTTACTTATGATTATAAAACTTTGATAAGATAATTAACATAATGACAATGTAATTTTGTTTATCAGAAAAAAAAAAAAAAGTAACAAAGTAAAATATCATGAGGTTCTAAATTAATGGCTTTATTTATTTATTTATTTATTTATTTATTTTGTTATATCTATTTTAAAGTCAACCCAAAATAAAATCGAGAAAAGGCAATAGAAAAATAAATGTTCAATATCTTTAACTGATATGTTACAAAATGTACATTTGCGTGGAGAGAACATACAACCGCACAATCACTTGCAAATAAACTACTTTAATTAACCAATGTTTCGGTAAGAAGCCTTTGTCAAGATATACGAGATAAACTAATGTTAATTTTAAAAGAAAATTTCAGATGGCCTTTAGAAGCTTTTGCATCTTCTAATCCATATTAGTATATTTGTAATCATGCCTTTTGTGTACTTTCAAAATTTACCTTCCATACTGTGGTTTTATTTTTGTGTTATATCTTTTTATTTTTTTTTTTTCATTTTTACTTACGATATCTTGGTACCTTTTACGTTGTTCTGCACTAGAAGATCTTGTCAGCAAAACAATTTCCCTGTCGACAATAAAGTTCATTGTATTTCTGATTCTCTAAATTATATTCCTTATGATGCACAAGGCCTGATTTTATATTATTATTTTGCTCTTTTTCATTTATTTTACTGAACAGATATAAATCCATTAAACTACAACAACACAGTTTCCATTAAAGGTATTAAACCAACTGCAAAATAATATATCTGTATATGATATATCTCTACATTTAATTTACAGCTGGTTTGATTCTGTTGTGTTCAAGATTAATGGTTCAGTACTGTATATTAAAAAAAAAAAAAAAGTTTAATAATTAGAAAAATAAGCTTTGTGCATCATGCACAATAATATTCAGAGTCGTTTGATCTTTAGATCAAATGGTGTTCAAGTGTAATGGATTTAAATGGGTTCAGTACTGGATAAAAATCAGGTTAATAATCTGAAAAACAAGCCTTGTGTATTACTGTAACGCCACGCCAGCAGAGGGAGCCCTTACTCATGAACTGACTGTTGCTGCTCCCTCTGCTGCCTCGTTGGTAACTTCCTGTTTGGTGGCCATAAAGGGAGGCCATTTCCAAACAGACTCTGTGAAGTATTGTTTTGCTCCAGTGGACTCTACCAAGTGTTTTTCCTGTTTTCATTGCCCTGTTTTGACTTTGACGGTTTGGTTTCATGGTCATAGTTTTGTCTTTGTTTTTGCCACAGTCTTGCCTCGTTCATTGCCATAGTTTTGTCTTGTTTCATATCCTTGTTTATTTGTTACTTTTTGGACTGCTCTCTCTGGTTTTTGGACTGTGCCTGTTTTTGTGGACAACGATATTGTTTTGCCTTCGTCACTCTGTTTGTTCGGATACTGACCCTGCCTGTCTGACTACGATCTGTAAATAAAGCTCGCACTTGGATCTTACATGCTTCCTACGAGTCCGTGTTACAGAATACTTCGCCACCCAGCGATCCAGCAGCTTTTGGACACAGATCATCATGGACACGGTATCACGCCGCCTCTGTCTAAACCAAGGTAATCGGCCCATTGAGGATTATGTTGTGGACTTTTGCCAAATATGCCACTTGGTAAACTTTAATGATGTGGCACTCAAGGACATTTTTAGAGTAGGACTGACTCACCCCATTCGTTCTGGCCTGCCTGGAGGCAAAATTCACTGGACTTTGGAACAATATATTGATTATGCGTTATTGCTTGCGGGATCGTCTTTTACTGTTGGGATTGCGGATGAGGGACCCCGCAATCCTGCAGTAACCCCCACACCACAACCAGTTCACGTCACACCTGCCAAGCCAAAGTCTACTTAAGTTATGTCCACCACGCCAAAACCAGTTCGTGTCATGCCTGCCAAGTCACATCCACCAAGTCAAGGTCTGCTAACGTCACGTCTGTCAAGGTACAGCCTGTTCACTCCACATCTACCAAACCACCACCTGCACACGCCATGCCTGCCGCTCCAGGGCCTGCTCACGCCATGCCTGCCCGTCCAGAGTCTGCACCTGTCATGGCCGCCATCCCAGAGCCAGTCCACAAGATGGCCGCCATCCCAGAGCCAGTCCACAAGATGGCCGCCATCCCAGAGCCAGTCCACAAGATGGCCGCCATCATCAAGCCTGTTCACAAGATGGTTGCCCCGTCTGAGTCCCTGGCCAAGATGGCTGCCACGCCTGAGCCTCATCAAGCCAAAATCATCTCATCCCATCATCTCTGCCACACCCAAGGTAAATCAAGTGATGCCTGATCCTCCGGTGTCAAGTCAGGGCTACACTTTCTGTGCCAAGTCAAGATACAGCTGTTCTCCATGAGCCTAGCCAAGATACAGCTGTTCTCCATGAGTCAAGCCAAGATACAGCTGTTGTTCTCCACGAGTCAACCAAAGTCACAGCCATGGTTCCTGAGTCAAGCAAAGTCACTATCGATCTTCACAAGCCAAGCCAAACCACAGTTGATCTTCATGAGCCAAGCCAAGTTACAGCAGATTTTCATGAGCCAAGTCAAGTTGCCGCTGTTATTCCCGAACCATGTCAAGCCACAGCTGACCTCCTTGAACCAAGTCAAGCCAGAGCTGACCTTCACGAGCCAAGTCAAGTCACAGCTGGACTGCACGAGCCAGGTCAAGTCACCACTATTCTTCACGAGTCGAGTCAAGTCACGGCAGGCCTCCCTGAGTCAAGTCAAGTCACGGCAGAACTCCCCGAGTCAAGGCAAGCCACGGCTGTCCTGCCAGAACCTCACCAGGTCCCCACCGACCTTCCTAAGTCTCATCACATATCAACAGAGCCCATGCTCCCAAGCCACAAGTCCACAGCATCCATACCCTCAAGACCAACAGACATCCCACTATCTACTGTGCTGCCGGTAATGGCCGTTGCCATATTCAGTGTGTGGGCTGCACACTGTGCTCCAGAGGCCTCGCCTGACTGCGAGTCTACCCCAGAGGCCTTATTTGATCACAAGCTTACTCCAGAGGCCTTGTCTGTCCACAAGTCTGCTCCAGAGGCCTCTTCTGTCCACGAATCTGCTCCAGAGGCCTCGCCTGTCCACGAGTCTACGCCAGAGGCCTCTTCTGTCAATGAGTCTGCGCCAATGCCCCCAGAAGTGGCAGCTCCAGCTGCAGAACCTCCTAAAGGGGCGGCGTTTCCCCACAGACTCTCTGCCTGTCCTGTCACGGCCATGAAGGCCATTTATAACTTCCCTGCCACGCCTGCCCAAGAATCTGCGCCCATGCCCCCAGAGGTGTCAGCGCAAGCTGTAGATCCTCCCATGGGGACGGCGTCCTATCACGAACTCTCTGCCCGCCATGTCACAATCAAGAAGGCCAATATTGAACTCTCTGCCTGTCATGCCACGGCCAAGGAGATCGTTCGTGAACACACCGCTCTGCTGTGGATGTCACTAGTTCCACTATGGATATCTCTGCTCCTGTCTGCTCTGCCTGCCATGGCTGCCTG
The DNA here is from genome assembly GCA_036247105.1 of Cirrhinus mrigala. Classification (NCBI taxonomy): domain Eukaryota; kingdom Metazoa; phylum Chordata; class Actinopteri; order Cypriniformes; family Cyprinidae; genus Cirrhinus; species Cirrhinus mrigala. The sequence continues at coordinate 49,456,678 of CM070009.1, forward strand.
CTCTCCCTGCCCCGCCATGGCGACCGGCTCTCCCTGCTCCACCATGGCTCCAGGCTCCTCCGAATCAAGCATGGTGGACTTCTGCTCCAGTGTACCACTGCCTGCCACAGTTCCATGGCCCAGGCCTTCCAGTGTTTCACAGTCTGCCATTGCGCCACGGCCCAGGTCCTCCGAAGTTCCACTGTCTGCCACTGCTCCATGGCCCAGGTCCTCCAGTGCTTCACTGTCTGTCCCTGCTCCACAATCCAGGCCCACCTCCTCTACATGGACCTGGCCCTCCGTCCCACCCCCTGTTTTGCCTCTGTTCCCCCAGCCTCCTGGACTGTTGTTGTTGTTGTTGTTGTTGTTGTTGTTGTTGTTGTTGTTGTTGTTGTTGTTGGAGCGCCAGGGGTCGCTCCTGGGGGGGAGGGGGGGATTCTGTAACGCCACGCCAGCAGAGGGAGCCCTTACCCATGAACTGACTGTTGCTGCTCCCTCTGCTGCCTCGTTGGTAACTTCCTGTTTGATGGCCATAAAGGGAGGCCATTTCCAAACAGACTCTGCGAAGTATTGTTTTGCTCCAGCGGACTCTACCAAGCGTTTTTCCTGTTTTCATTGCCCTGTTTTGACTTTCACGGTTTGGTTTCATTGCCATAGTTTTGTCTTGTTTCATATCCTTGTCACGGCAGGCCTCCCTGAGTCAAGTCAAGTCACGGCAGAACTCCCCGAGTCAAGGCAAGCCATGGCTGTCCTGCCAGAACCTCACCAGGTCCTCACCGACTTTCCTAAGTCTCATCACATATCAACAGAGCTCAAGCTCCCAAGCCACGCAGAGCCCACGCTCCCAAGCCACAAGTCCACAGCATCCATACCCTCAAGACCAACAGACATCCCACTATCTACTGTGCTGCTGGTAACGCTCTACCAAGCGTTTTTCCTGTTTTCATTGCCCTGTTTTGACTTTCACGGTTTGGTTTCATTGCCATAGTTTTGTCTTGTTTCATATCCTTGTTTATTTGTTACTTTTTGGACTGCTCTCTCTGGTTTTTGGACTGTGCCTGTTTTTGTGGACAACGATATTGTTTTGCCTTCGTCACTCTGTTTGTTCGGATACTGACCCTGCCTGTCTGACTACGATCTGTAAATAAAGCTCGCACTTGGATCTTACACGCTTCCTACGAGTCCGCGTTATAATTATAGGGAATAATATTCTATGATTTTTACATGGTAACACTTTATAATAACGTTCAGTTGTAAGTCTTTTATAAGTGATTAGTTAATGATAAAATAATCATTTACAAAACATTGACAAGTGATTTAATAAGTGATATGCTAAAAATTTGCGTATGTTTTAATTCATTTACAAGTAATTATTTAATGATGAACTAATCATTTACAAAACATGACTGTGTTTATAAATGATTAATAAGTGATACGTTGAAAAACACAAATGCAATTATTCTAAAACTATTTTCTTTTTTTAAATAATAATAATTTGCTGTCAAGTGAATAAACGTGTAAACCTTTCTCTCAACAGCACAGACTTGTGTTCTGTGTGGAGTGTGTGTGGGATCTAGTGATAATGTGAACCAGTTTTACCCTCCACTGAAGATCACATCAGGTGCACAGTGTTAAAATACTCCATGTGTTTACCATCTTTACCCTCACCAGTCAGCCCTTACACTGCAGTACACACAACAAATATTCAAAACCTGTCGTGTAAACACATGAATAAATCATTTACAAATCTTTCTGCATTCCCTAATCTAAAGTGTAAACTACTCATCAACTGTAAATGTTTTACAAACCTGCCGGTTACAGGTTGTGTGGGTATACACACTGGTGGGGAAAGATCTACAAATGATGAGTAAAACATTTACAACTGATGAATTGTTTACACTTAAGATTGGGGGATGCAGAAAGATTTGTAAATGACTTATTCATGATGTGATCTTCAATGGAGAGTAAACATTTCAATGATTGACATCTCAATTATTTATAATTGATTAATAATATATTAACTAGTAACTTATTAACCATTGATTAAGGATCTGTTTGATTATTTCATGATATGCTATTTTTTGAAAGATAACTTACGACAGATTTGTAAATCATTAGCATATTACTTAATCGTTTGTGAACGTATATTGATGTTTTGTAAATTATTAGTTCATCATTATCTAATCACTTGTAAATGATTTATAACTTAATCTACAAAGCATAGATAAAAATACTAACATATCACTTATTAATCATTTGAGTGCATAGTCATGTTTTGTAAATGATTAGTTAATTATTAACTAATTACTTGTAAATGAATTAACAAAACATACACAAATTGTTAGCAAATCACTTAGTAATCTTTTATAAATGTTTATTTATATGTTTATATAAATGTAAATTATTATTTCATCATTAACTAATTGCTTATAAATGACTTACAGCTGAACGTTATTATAAAGTGTTACCAATATATCAAAATATGGTTTCAGTACCATATATAAAATTAATAAAGGCATAATCATAAAAAAAAAAAAAAAAGCCTAGTGCATTATAGGGAATAATATCTGATACCTTTAGATCAAATGGTGTTGTCAATTAATGGATTTATATAAAAAATTATTACAAAACACATAAAAGGCTAATTCCAAAAACTTGTGCAATAAGAGGGATGTTTTTTTTTTTTTTTTTTTTTTTTTTTCATGTAGTTAAATTGTTTAATTCAAATGGTTATTTTTTTATTTATGAATTATTATTTTTTTTTTTTCTTCTTGAAATTAAGCCTTGTGCAACGTAAAGTCAAGTCACCTTTATTTATATACCGCTTTTAACAATACAGAATTGTGACAAAGTGGCTGTACAGTATTAAATAGGAAATAGTGCATCAATAATGCAAAAGGGCAACAATAAACACTCAATTTTCAGGTAAAGGCAGTTCATCAATGGATTCAATGATGTCATCATCTAGCTCAGTTCAGTTCAAATAGTATACGATATCGTTTGAAGAAAAAGTGCCCCCAACTAAGCAAGCCAAAGGCGACAGCGGCAAGGAACCAAAACTCCATCTGTGACAAATGGAGAAAAAAAAACCTTGGGAGAAACCAGGCTCAGTCGGAGGCCAGTTCTCCAGACACAGAGGACTCATCTGATTCCCGTGGTCTTGTGCCGACGGCCGTCTAGATGACAAGGTCTTCGTTGGGGATCCGTCTCTGGGGCTCATCTAGTCGATGTGGTCTCCGCTGACATTCAGGGCCATAGAGGTCGTCTCTAGGTGCTGATCCACCGTCTGGGCTGGGTACGGACTGGATCCGGGGGACTGCAGTGACCATCTGATGTGGATACGGACTGGATCTGGTGGTTAAGGTGACCTCAGAATAAGAAAGAAACAGACTAATATTAGCGTAGTTGCCATTCTTCTGACGATGCACTGAGTACATCGGGTGTTATGGGAAGTGTTCCTGGTTCTGGTTGACCTAATTAATGCAGCCTAACAATCCTTTAACGGATTTGAATTATAGAAGTGTGTTGATGTGTTATGTGTAAGCAAGGGCATATATTTATGTCTGAGTTAGTTTGGGCTCAGAACATAACAGACACAAAGTGTTTAATTAGCATGAAACCGAATGTCTAATAGATGTCAAATGTCAAACTAACTTTACAGTTAACTTTAAAGTAAGCGACCCTGAAACTGCTCACAGACATCTCATTCCGAATGAATCATATTCATGAATAAATTATTAGTTGTGGTGGAACTTTGTGTTTCTAAACTATTTTTTATTATGTAAAGAGAGCTTCGTACTTCTCTTGTTTCCTGATGTCCTTAAAGCAGCAACACATCTACACAAAACGTTTTCGGACACAACAGACAAATTAAACTAAGCAACAGAATCGCTTCTCTTTAAAGATGAAGAGGCTGCGATGTCAAAACAACATTCAAAATGGTCTTTTTTTATAGGTGTACCTTCAAAAATAACAGCAAAAGGTCCTACTTTTGTAAAATAAAGAACAAAATGTGCTCGCCACAAACTTCTTCCTGAAGCGCGTCACAAAAATAAACCAAAACTGCCAAATACTAAACCAAATACTGCATATTTCACACAAACATGAGAAATATATCTAGAAACGTTGAAGTGTATAATTTAAAGTGTCTGTGTTTCACTTATTTGATGTTAAGTACATTATATGAGTTACTTTGGAATGTAAATTGTAGCAGTTTCAGATCATTTCAGATGATAAAAAAAACGTCACATGTAGCCCTGAAAATGCGGTATAGCAAATTATTTCTCTGACACATTGAAAACCCCTGTTCTCATAATGCATCTGAACTAATTTATGTTTTACAGCTCAAGATAAAACAATGGAAGCAGTGATTGTGACAGCGATTTCTGTTTCTGTCACTGCATTTGCTGTTTTCCTTCTTGTTGTTCTCTGGCTGATCTGCAGAAAAAGAGCTGGTGAGTTTCAGATTTCCTGCTTTCTAAAAATTAAAAACAGTTTAGATCTCACTTTAATGAAGAGCAAACAAGCACATCAAGTTTAGATTGTGTGTATCATATAATGTGGATTATGTGACAGTGAGATTCTCAAACAGAAGTTTATTCCTGTAATGTCAATCTCAAAAAGTGTTTAAGTCAAAGAACAATCGTTTCTATCATTCATTTGAATGGTCTTGTAATCTGAATGTCATTAGCATTGTTAGCATCCAGTGTTTTGCATACATGTTTTATCAAAAAAACTCGTATTATATAAGGTACATTTATTTATTTATTTATTTATTTATTTATTTATTTATTTTCCTCAGATAATAAAATGGGGACTGATGAATCAGTGGTGAGTTCAGTAATGGCAGTGATTTAGATTTGATTTCTGTCTTTAAAGCTCAATAAAGTGTGATACACGTCGTTAATCAATCTTTACCATACATCTCTGCCATATGTACATCAACTTGACATAGTCACCACTAGTAAGCTACTACTAAATATATTGTAAAAATTTTAATTTGGTGTAAAGTTGCTTTGCAACGATATGTATTGTGAAAAGCGCTATACAAATAAATTTGAATTGAATTGAATTAAAGTGTTATTTTTGCAGCTTTAACTATTTGTTGTCTGAAGGTCAAAGGTGAGAATGAAGATAAAGGGACGTATGAAACAATCAACATGTCCATTCCTGCTGCTGCTAGAGACAATGTGAGTCAACTAAACATTCAACATTCAGTTCACTGTCTGATCTAGAATGTGATTTACTGAAAGCTGTTGTATTATTGTACATATTACAGTGAGATATAATTCTGATCTGTGTTTTAAACGTTGTTCGCTGCATGTTTGCATGTATGTTTAGGAGCAGACAGATGAAGTGACTTATTCTGAAGTCTCTTCTTCCTGTATAAATCCAGTAAAATCACTCAATGTGAGTAGCAACACATTCCCTTGTTCTTTATCACTGATTGCTGTCTGGTTGTATTCAGAGAAAATCACAGCAGCTTCTCTCATCTATATGCTGCTGAAATGTAGTTTGACTCCCAGATAAATGAAGCTCATGTACCAATAATCACTGCAGTTCAAACACTGATGGACAGAATCTGCGTTGTTCTTTCAGGATCATAATGATAGAGTGACTTACGCTGCCATCAGATGAACAGAAAATGAGCCGCGGGATGAACTTTACGCCTCTGTGAACAAGAACAAGAACAAATAAACATTAATGACACAGATCACTGATTGAGCTCATCATATCAGCAGCAGACGGGACGTTTTTTTTCAGATGCTAATATTCACGACTTTGCTGTTTGTTAATTTGTTATTATTAATTTGTATGTGAAAAAAAAACTTTTTTTGTAAAATATTTCAAAGTGCTGTAAAAAACATTTTACCAAAAAAAATGGTAGCAACATTAGATTTTACAGATTTGACTTAAATCTACATTGAAATACCATAGTTTCATTTAACTGATATAATGTTAATGTACCAACCTATGGAAGTACTGAAATCTGTTTTGTATGTTTATAATACACTGATAACCACCAGAAGCAGGTGATATTGAGAAAGTCACTTGATGAACCAAAACCACAAGCAGCTTTTAAATGCTAATGAATATAGAAAGTGCAGTGTCATTCACACAAACACTAAACACCATCATGGTAACATGCATAAAAAATAATGCAATAATTGTTAATTTAAAAACATTAGATGTAACAGATGTAGATAACAACCCTAATGTACACTAATGAAGTGATCAGAAAAAAATTTCAAGAAAAAAAAAAAAAAAAACATTAAATGTGAAATGTTACAGAGGGAATGTCATTTTGCGGTTATTCACTGTAAATTATAGGTTCTTTTTCACTTCAACTAACAAAACTACTGTAAAAAAAATGTGTACAGTCTTTTACCGTTAAAACCATGGTCATTTTTTACAGTGTCCTCTTGCTTTCATTAATCTGAGAATTACTTCAGTCTCGGTTCAGCATGTTTTTTTTTGTTTTGTTTTTTTCTCATTTCTCCCACATGTGACAATAAAGAGCATGAAATCTAACTGATTGTGCCCTCGTAACACCATTTTTTCCCTGCCCCTCTGGAGGTCTGTACACTGTAAAAAACTATTTGTTGAGTCAACTTAAAATCATTTGTTACCCTGCTGCCTTCAAATTTTAAGTTCAGTCAACTCAAAATAGTTTAGTCAGCTTGTACTAAGTTGTACTAAGTGACAAGTTAGATATTTGAGTTCATTCAACTTAAAATTTTAAGGCAGCTGGGCAACAAACCCAGCTTTTAAGTTTAACAAACCAAATTGTTTGTTTAGTCAAAGTATCATCATCAAGAAACATCAAAAATTTCACTTAGTACAACTTAACATTTCAAGAGTTCACTGAACTTAACCCTCCAATGCTTGAATTATTATATCACAAAGATATATATATATATATATATATATATATATATATATATATATATATATATATATATATATATATATATATCATCATCAAGATGTCAACTCAAAATAATAATAATTATAATTATAATAATTATTATTATTTTCAATATATACAGTACTGTGCAAAAGTCTTAGGCCACTAGTATTTTCACCAACAAAAAAATGGTTTTAACCCTCTATGGTACCGTGTTACCTCCAGGCAACACAGCCTATTTCTGTTTTTTTTTTTTTTAATGAAATGAGCCACCCATTTAATGAATCTATGCTATCTTAATAAAGAAGAAGTCAAATACTAACAAATGAAATTGCAAAAAAGTGTTCACATGACCCATAGGGGTCTATTTTGCTTCCTCTTTTAGGACATGTGCACATGTCACATAACTCCATATTTTGTCCAGAGAAAGGTGCAGTTTTCATCAATTTTCATTCATTTAATTGCCAACAAAAAATCTGAATCACCTTCACTGGTTAGTAAAGAAGTATTTTCAAAAACTTTTCATAATATATCATCAAATATATCATAGGAAATTACAAAAAACTGCATGTTGCCTCAAGGCAACATTGTACCGTAATGGAATCACATATGGCCATACCAGGCATATAGCATAGCATACATGTATATGATATTCGTAAGAAAAAAGTTAGAATTATCTAAATTTATTTGTATTTTTGCATGATATTGTAATGCATTTATAAGAATTGTAATATCTGCACATATTCTGTTGAGAGGAAGTGCTTCCTCAGCTTTCACAAGCAGTGAGGAGTCATTAGTGAGGAAGGAGGTTTTACATGCATGTGCTTGTGTGTGTATGTGCATGCTTGTAAGGAAAGTTATATATTAGCATAAGGTTATGATAATTCTATGTTTTTTTTACTTTGGAACAACACTAATATAATGTTTTGGTATGATAACAGATATGATAGTTTGGTTATACTTGTGATCCACGATGGTACAGTGTTGCCTGAAAGCAACATGTGGGTATGAAATCTTGCTTTTTGTTAAAAATGAGATGTGAAAAACATCAAAAGTGTGATAAATCTATTTGTTCAAATGTTTGATTAAAGAAATTAGTGTTTTAAATAAATATCAAATGTTTCATTTTGTCCATTGTGGTACAATTTTAACTTTTAAAAAATAAATAATTAAATAAATTATAAAAAATGATCCACGATGGTACAGTGTTGCCTGAAAGCAACATGTGGGTATGAAATCTTGCTTTTTGTTAAAAATGAGATGTGAAAAACATCAAAAGTGTGATAAATCTATTTGTTCAAATGTTTGATTAAAGAAATTAGTGTTTTAAATAAATATCAAATGTTTCATTTTGTCCATTGTGGTACAATTTTAACTTTTAAAAAATAAATAATTAAATAAATTATAAAAAATGTTTATTGATATTGTTATATTGTCCAATTTTAAGCAGGAAAAACATCACAAACAATTTTTTCCTCATTGATAACATATTGCGTACCGTAGAGGGTTTTAAGTCAGTTATTTCTATCTTTTGCTGTAGTGTGTCAGTAGGAAATATCAGTTTACATTTCTAAACATTCATTTTGCCATTAATTGTAATAATCCAGTGAGATTTTTGTTTGCACAAGGAGTCTGACAACAGTCAGTGCTCCACACAGAGATCTGATCTCACCATCATCCAGTCTGTCTGGAATGACATGAAGAAACAGAACAAACTGAGACAGACTAAAGCCAGAAGAACTGTGGCAACATCTCTTGTTGATCTAAGAAACCTACCTGCAAAGTACTGTTAAATGTTTTAGGCGCTTGTGTAAAAATGCTGTAAAATGAGGATGCTGTCAAAAATAATGCCATAAATAGATTTTATTTATCAATTAACTTCTATTAACTAAATTAAATCAACATTTGGTAAACCATATTTGCATTTAAAACAGCTTTTGCCCTAGTTACATTTGTGCATGAGTTTTCAGGTAGTTTTGCATGTAGGTTTCTTGAAGCGTCTTGGAGATGTTGCCACAGTTCTTACGTTACGTGGACAACAGCCAGACATCTCTTAGAGGGCAAGAAGAAGACCTCTAGTACCAAGCCCGGAACAGGACTTCCTATTGGTCAAAATGCAATTTCTGCCCTCCATCCACCTTGAGTCAAAGGTTTGGCCTTTGACTTTCTGGTTGTGGTTTGGAAAGTGAGAAATGCACTGGTTAAACTTTAGTGACACTTTTCTAACATTGTGTTTGGACTATGCAAATAAATTCCACCGGAGGAAAGAAGGGTGGGCAACCACGTGTCCCCCCACTCTGATGGAACCAGCCAATCACAGCGTGGAAATGGAGAAGTGCCAAATTGCAATCTTCTCCTCATCGGAAAGGGATAAAGGTACCCTTCCAAAAGACACCCCTTGTTCTGAGTCTCAGTCCGGTAAGGGAAGAGACAGAAACAGATCACCTCCGTTCTGAGTCTGATCCCTGTAAGGGTGAGACAATAGCAGAAAAACCTACGTTCTAAGTCTCTGGTTAACAAAAACAGCTCTTTCTGAGTCTCCCATCCGGTGAGACAATAGCAGATCAACCTTGGTTCTGAGTCTGAGTCCCACAAGGGAAGGGACAGTAACAGTTAGACCATTCTGAGTCTGCGACCCGCAAGGGCGAGACAACAACAGATACCAAGTCAGAGTCTCCAGCTTTTGAGGCAGCAACAGAAACTACCATGTTCTGAGCCTCCAGCCTGTGAGAAAAGAGATACTCTACCTTCAGAGTCTTCGTCCAGCAAGACAACAACAGATGCAGCATCCTGAGTCTCCATCCTAGAGAGACTAAGCGGACTGACCAAGTTCTGAGTCTCTAGAGAGACAGAACATTTGCGACAAATTTAAGCTCCGGCGAGCAAACCTTCACTTTAAAGTACATTTGCTTTCGTGTTCCAAGCTAAGGACCTTTCAGCAGCTACTCCAGGGTCACATCTGCGTGTCCAGATCTTAGGGTCCTTTGGTGCTGCAGGAGATCAGCATCCTAGAGTGTTTCATATTCAAGGCTGTCGAAACAGATTCCTGCTCCTTTACCCACTGTACTGCTACCAGCACAACCAGTGGAAGAAGTCGCCGCCACCGGACTGCTCACTCTGTACTGATGAGTGCCACTAGGGGGCACGAATGTTTTGAGTAATGCAAGACGTGTTGTGTTGACGAATGAAAGTGAATGTTCATCGCATGTGAAACGGTGTTCTTGTGTCGGTGATCTGTTTAAAATATAAATTAAACACACTCAACCACAGAGAACGTAAATATCACTTCCAAACCTCTTCCAGAGACCTTGGCATTGTTGTTTATTATCAGTATATGATGTCACTTTCCCGTCGGAACACACCCCCTCAGCCGGACTGAGTGGCAAAAGAAGCAGCCACGTGAATGGATTTAATAGGGAAGCTGCGAAAACGTGAGCAAAACAAAACGATATTCATTTTGCTGGACTCAGTATAATGTTCTTTACAACTTCATTTTGTAAATATAGATTAGGCTGGTCTAAACCCTGGTGATCACTTATTCCAATGTTATATATATATGGTCATATGGTCCAACCTAAAATCTTATATAGTTTTTGTCAGTGTTTATTTAAAAACGTCCAGTTATGTAGAATTTAAGATGGTAAATATTTAATTGGTGAGTTGTCAATATGATATATGACAATATATAGGGTGTGATTTTACCGTAACATTCAACATATTAACATGAAATGATAACTGCAAATCTGTGTTTCACCACCTGGCATCCATTTGTTTCTTTGAATTGCAGCAATTCATTTGCTTTTGTTTTTTGTAGCTTTTGGCAGCCTGTGAAAATATACCTCCGGTTTCTTGTCAAATCTCTTTGTACAGTCAATCGCAAAGCTCATTCTGGTTTAGAGGTGTTTTTGTGTGTTCTTTCACAGCATTCACACTGAAACCAATGCAGCCACTCAGTTTTTTTCCACTCCACAGTGTGTGGAGCCGCACTCACTCCAGCTGACGGTGATGTCACATGCGTACACTCTAAAGGGAGATGAGAGAGTCTGTAGTTACTATTGGAAAAAGCTTAACGGCTAACTTGGATCACGTATCCCTTAATAACCAATTACATTACAGCCTTGACATAATTGAATTTCAGTCAAAGTTGTGCCATACTCAATTACCTGTCACTAAAAATCAGTGATTTATCTTATAAAACTTTTTTTTTTTTTTAACCATGGTAAACTTCAAAAATAGTTAAATCCAAAAGTATTGTTTAGTGTAAAACATGTTGAAGAGTAGCAGATATTTTTTAGACATACTATCACGTCACACAACTGCGTCTTTACCCTGTCACAGTAAACTGTCCTGTCAATCATCTTGTCACAGTTAACATCCTCCACATTTAATTTATTTTAACTTTCTACCGTACTGGAGAGAAAAGAAGTAGCACGTTGATCTGTCAGTCGCGGGTCTTTCATGCCAAAAATATTTTCTGCATAAAGATGCATTTAAAAGTTAAGGACCAAACGGACGTTCATAAACATCACATTGCTGTTGCATTTGTGTGGAATATAATATATATATATATATATATATATATATATATATATACACTACCATTCAAAAGTTTGGGGTCAGTACATTTTTATTGTTTCTTTTTTTTCTTTTTTTTTTTTTTTAAGAAATTAATACTTTTATTCACCAAGGATGTATTAAGTTAATAATTAAAAGTTTATAAAAAGTTAATAATAAATAATTTACATTGTTATAAAATATTTATATTTTGAATAAACACTGTACTTTTTAAACTTGTTATTCATGAAAGAATCCTGAAAAAAAAAAAAATTACAGGTTCCAAAAAATATTTGGCAGCACAACTGTTGATATTATCCAACATTGATCTTTCTAATAATAAATCCGCATATTAGAATGATTTCTGAAGGATCATGTGACACTTAAGACTGGAGTAACAGCTGATAAAAATTCAGCTTTTCATCACAGAAATAAATTCTATTTTAAAGTAAGTTAAAATAAAAAACATTATTTTATATTGTAAAAACATTTTGCAATATTACTGTTTTTTTTTTTTCTATATTTTTAATCAAATAAATGCAGCCTTAATGAGCATAAGAGACTACTTTAAAGACTATTACAAGTCTTACTGACCACAAACTTTTGAACGGTAGTATATATATATAAAAACAATCAACCTGAAATGGTAGACCATCCAGGGACTTTTGACACACTCTTTTCAGCATACTGTGAAAGGAAAGGACATGTCATGTGCCCAAGTATGGTGACCCATACTCAGAATTTGTGCTCTGCATTTAACCAACATCCAAGTGCACACACACACACAGTAGTGAACAAACATGAACACACACCCAGAGCAGTGGGCAGCCATATTTCTATCACTGCAGCAGCCAGGGAGCAGTTGGGGATCAGTGCCTTGCTCAAGGGACTCAAACCCACAACCTTTCAGTTACAAGCCCAACTCCCTAACCATTAGGCCACGGCTGCCCCCAGCTTTTCAGCAACAAAATGATGAAACTATAGATGATGGTTTAATGTTTTGCCGCTAATGTTTTGCACAGATCGCCCCCAGCGGTGAACCACTGAAATTTTGAACATTTTGAAACAGTTATGATGTAAAATCTGAAATCTAAAAATCTGCTGAAATCATGTGACTTTCCCGATTTGATAAGTGCTCCAAACCACTAGGCTCGTTTGAGATGCGCCTCACCTTGGCTGAAATGTAGGTGAGAGTAGGCGGCTGCAGTGAGGGGAGGAGTGAAATAAGCGCAGTCAATACAGACAGTTCTGACCTCTCGAAGTAGAACAGAGATCAAACGAGATCAAAGGAGGATATCACATTATCACACTCACGTGCTGTGTTGCTGATAAACATGATATAATTTCAGATCTGTTGTTTTTATATGAAGATAAATATGATGAACAAGACACTTAAAGTACTAGCTATTTAATTCTATACGAAAGGCGTATTTATCATCCATTTTTACTTTAATACAAACGTGTGCTTTATATTTTTATAAAAAATATGACAACAATCACATATCTCATGCAGAGATCGCACTGGCATAGTGTTTGGGAATATTTCATGCATTTAAACACACAACTACATGATATTAGACTAAAAAATAAAACATTTTAGAAAAGAATGGCAACATCACGGTTGTCTGAACCAATGAGCATTAAACTGTGTCGTCATCCAGTCGTTTCCCGTCGAGCTACTGCGCCCGACTGCGCAATCCAACACAGCCACCTCACCATGGCAAGAGTTTTTTAGCACACGTCACCATGACATCAGAGCAAGGCGGACGTAACTCGGACACATTTCTAACCGGCATGCATCTTGCGCATGCATTCTGCGCAGATTTTGCTCATCTCAAATGAGCCTACTGATTCAAAACAAAAGATTCATAAAAGGTTCTCATTGGTTCATTGTCCTGTCATGTGGTTTTCAGTTCTGTTTGTTCATTGGTTCCTGTTCATTAGCTCTGTCTTGTCATTGGTTGCTTTCTATCATGTGTTCCCTATAGTTTTATATTTAGACCCTCATGTGCCATTACATGTTAGCTTCATGTTTTGTCAAGCCATGCTAAGCCTTTGTTTATTTCCTATTAGTTTCACGTTGAAGAAACTGCACTTGGGTTCTACATCTGGCTCGCCTCAGTGGAGTTTGTTACTCAGATCTGGTGATTCACCTTCATTAGTTGGTAATGTGAGGATGAGATCAATTGTGAAGCAAAGCAACGAAGATTATCAAATAATAAAATGATTAGTGTTCATAGTAATTTATATAACTTTAGTTCAGAAATCTATTTTGATACACTAATGACTTCCACACACCTTTTCTCACAGCAAATTAATTGGGTTTGGGATTATTATTACCCCCCAAAAATATTTAAATGTTGTAAAAGTAAAGTTTATTTGGGAATAAAGATACTTGCTCACACTGTGTGTTAATACAATAAAACATTACAGTAAACACTATATAGGCAAAGTCTGATGCCCATTTAATTCAGGCCAAGTCCCGCCCATTCAGACACAAATGGACCAATGGAAGCTGCATTTAGTGAGCAGCCAATCAGGTTGGACTGATGTCATTTACACCCACTATATATAACCAACAGAGTGTGTGTTCTGCTGTCTGAAGATGAGACTAGTAACACTGTGACTGTGACATTCACACACAAACAGACTTTTGAAAATATTCTTCCAGAAGTTTGTTTTTGATTCATGTCTTTGGGCCTTTGAACGCAGATTCCCCTTCACTCATGATCTAATTACTAATTATTTCACTGCTTTGAGCCCTGAACCTTTTGATGCTCTCAGATATTTGGTTGTGAATTAATATAAATCCAATAAATAAAATTAGTGAACAGAATAAAATAAGATTTGAAAGAAGGACTTGCGGAAGTTAAAGTAATCTGCTTACACACTGTATATCAATTAAGTTTTATAGAAACTTAAATAAAACTGATTTTAGATGAATGTTGATTTAATTATGATTAGGATTAAAATCAGTTTAACTGTCTGAACTTATTCCATTGTTTACTGAAAGGAGTTATACGGTAGCATACAGCAGCTCACTGAAAGAAAAAGAGGAAATGCGTCAGAATTATTCAGATTCACAGCATCATCAGTCTAATCTGGGTTCAGAGATGACCTCTGCTCCTCTGCTCTAACAGCAATAGCATGTTTCCAAACCGCAACGGTGTGATCACAGCTCTGAAACACTACAACTGCTATAATTAATACACTATTTTAGTTACGAAAGTGTAGTCATCTTTAGATTGTAAGAAGGTCTTGACTCTGGAATAGATGCAAAACATCACTGTAAAAGTGTCCATAAAAGTGTCCATAAAAGAGTCCATAATTACTGTTAGTCTTCACTGAGAGTCTTAAGTATCGTGAGAAGTTGATCATCCTCATATAGGATGTGCTCATTTTCATCAGATGATCAGTTTGATGGATTTAGAGCAGCTGCAGCAGAAATAATTCTGTTCTCATCAGCCTGTACTCAATGTTGTTGGTCAGAGAAATGAAAAAGTGTTCATGAAATACCTCTACCTTCTGATGGTCTCCGTCACATGCATGTGACACATTCACAGCCTTGAACAAGTGGGAACTTTCAAGTTCCTCATTCGTGCATCTTTCATTCACACTTGTCACAGTGTTGTCAGAATCAGCACTGACAGTTGCAGCATCTCCTTTTGAAGAAACAGGCGTAAGGCCTGCAGGGTCATCCACATCTCTACTAAAAACACTCATTTTAGCATGAATGGCCCTACATCTGGCCCTTTATGTGGTTTGATTTTTTTTTTTCTTAGCTCAACTTAGATCTCTCCCTAATCAAACACACCTGATTCATCAATAGAGACTCTGGTACTAGAAACATTGTTGAGGAGACTCCAGGAGCTGGTTTGGGAACCACTGGTCCATGGAAATGTGCAGAAATACAGTATATGTGCTACTGTACATCAGATTCATCATTCCTGCTCCTGGAGAAACACTTTTCAACTCTAATTAAAGCACCTGAATCAACTAATCAAGGTCTTTCAAATGCAGGGGCAAGTTCAATCTCAAACCAGTGCCCAATGTTTTGCTACGGTTTCCGTGCTGAACGACGTGTTTCCTGGAAATGGTGTGCAACAGGGATGGTAGGTGTTTGGATGAGGAACTCTGCTTTATGTGAAAACACTGAAATAACGATTTTAGATAAACTGCACCAATTAAATTAACAATGAACTAATCGTATTGCAGCAAACATTTATACAGAGGAAGAAGTTGAGAAATTCAGATGTAGAAACAGAAAGAGGAACTGTGATCTGAATGTGTGAAAATTCACAGTCATCTGTCCAAACTGGGTTCAGAGATGATCTCAGATCTGTGTGGGTTAAACTAGTGTGGTCAAACTAACTGAGTTCCCACAGCCAGCAGTAACACACTTCTGAAAACACTAGATCACAAACCACAACACAAAGAGACAAAAGACAAACATTAGTGCTGAGAGGAGGGGGAAAAAAAAGTACAGTGTTTTAAAAATTCAAGTTTATACACAACTTTATTTACACACTTTGATTTTATGTATTTTGCACTTACAGATAAACGTCTGAATGTCTGTTATATAACTGTGTTTAGTAATTCTGGTGCTTCTAATTTAGTGATTACACAAAATACATACATTTTATGCACTTTATACATCTTACATCTACAATATATCTTTGCATCAATAAACTTTTTAACAATTTCTGTTTTGCTACCTAATAATATGTTATTTCTATTTAAATGAACTTAAACAGCAAAGTTTTACTTCCTGTCAGATACACATGCTCTGAAGTGCTCATAACCACAAGTGTGGATACTGAGACAAACTAAACTTTGGTGTCAACAGCAGAGATAAAATCATTTTTGCATCATGCCATTAAATTTGATAATGTGTTGAATGTTTTTGCCAAATATCTGACCGATGACTTCGGAGGAGTTCGAAAAATTAGGGTTTCAAACATTTTTCAAAATGACATTATTGATATTATTGTTGTTAGTACGACTCAAGGAAGTAAGTCACTGATAGTGGATACCTTTTCAGTAACAAACCAGTTTTAT
This sequence comes from Cirrhinus mrigala, assembly GCA_036247105.1. Classification (NCBI taxonomy): domain Eukaryota; kingdom Metazoa; phylum Chordata; class Actinopteri; order Cypriniformes; family Cyprinidae; genus Cirrhinus; species Cirrhinus mrigala. The sequence goes on from CM070009.1 coordinate 49,473,176, forward strand.
CACTAATATTTTAATAACTTTATTCCTAGAATTTAACAACATGCAGAAAACTGCGAAAAGAAGGAAGTAAAACTAACAGTAATGCAAAAAATAGCTAAAAGGTTGGGTTCAGAATAAATGTGGTTTGATCAACAATATGCAGCTCTCACACTGAAGAACATGTTTCACAGCTGCTGTTGTCTGATTAGTGGTTATGGTTTGGCAGTTCATAGGAAATATAGAAGAAACAGATTTCAACACAACACCAGTAACAGTCTGTGCTCAGCTCTCGAGGGAAGATTCAACCGATTGAGGCGTTTACAGAATGACTGCAGGTTAAAACTGCCTGAGCTGATCTCAGTTCTCACACTTCTCCATTATGACTGACATTGTGTCACTAAATAGCAGCATTTAAACACTAAGTCAGGTCAGAGGAAGTGAACGACCACAGGAAGGGTGGACAGTATTTAAAGAAAGAGTTGTGAGCATATAATGAAGAGGAAGACTGACAGAAAGAGAAAATGGCTGATGAGTGTCATTTGTGTCTGCTGGGACTGATCATTCTCTCTTCACTTCTCACAGGTAATCAATTCTTTGTTTTCTCTACAAGACATTTAGTTGAATTAGTTTGGGAAAGAGTTCATTTGAACATGATCAGTTTATTCTTGTGTTATAAACATAGCATACTGTATTATTCCTAATACTGGACATAGTGACACTCAAACATCTGATGCTGAATTATTTTCAGGAGTGTGTTTGTGATTTGAACAGCTCTCTTGCTCTCTCTCTCTCGATGCGTGTTGCATTCTGGGAGCGAGTGGACGGAGTTTGGCGTGGGTGAAAGTGGCTCTGAGTTTGAGAGGATTTTTCTTCTTTATTTGTTTTTCATTACTTTTGTTTTGGGCGGTAGAGTTATTTAGGGTGACTTCGGTCAGCCAGTGTAGGAATGGAGACAAACGCGGGTGATTGGCAGCGTTAATTTCAGGTCCGCCTCTCGCATGAATAAGGCCACAGTTGTTGAGTTGATTGAGAGTGGTTTAACAATTAGGGATATTTTTGTGCACGTTTTGCCTCTGTCAAGCCCATCAAAGAAGGTAATTCTGTCAAACGTGCCTCCATTTATGAAAAATGAGAGTTTAGAGGAAATATTAAGGAGATTAGGTAAACTAGTAAGTCCGATTAAGATGATTTTGCTCAGATGTAAGAATCCTGAACTCAAACATGTAGTGTCTTTGCGGCGTCAATCTTTCATGATTCTGAATCCTCAAAGTGAGCCTCTAAATTTTGTGAAATTAACAGTTGATAAGAAAGACTACACCATCTTTATTGGTTCAGAATCTATGAAATGTTTTATTTGCGGAGAACTAGGACATTTTAGACAGACTTGTCCAAATCGTCCTGTTAATGAGGTTTTGGCGGTCGATGTGGAGGATAATAGGGCACGAGATTCTGATACTACTGAGGACGCTGTACCACTACAACTCTCGCAGGCCGGGGTGCAATTGACACAGAGTAGCTCACATGAAGAGAGACCGGTGTCGGGTAACCCGAGCAATGATCCAGTGGTTATAGCTGGAGCTGCTGAGGCTATACAGCCAGGGCGCTGAGCGCTGAACAGGTGCACCCAGAGCCGACGCCCCTGAACAGGGAAAGCAGACGAGCTCTGCCGTAACTGAGGCTAAAACTGGCAACGATGAACCAACTGATCAGACTCATGAGGATACCACTTCGCGAGAGGTGGTGGATTCAAAGCTGCAGAACGAGGATTTTGATAAGGACTACGAAGATTTCTGTGCTGAAGATGATGAGATGGATGCGATGCATGCAGTGCTGGCCCGTCCAACAGGCGATACAGGTGGTCACCTATAGGGCCCCGCAGCCTCAAGGTTGTCAGTTGGATTTTTAGGTGTGTTCGATTTGAAGCGGCGTTGCGCAGAAAGATCCATTTTTAAAATCAAAGTTCTGCAAGAACTATAGAGCACAGACAGCTCTGCATGCTTTCAAATCCCTTTTGCGGTACTTTAATGTCATCCATCGTCCGATCGGTGTGCCCAGCACAATTTCAAGTCACACGCGCCCTCTTACTACATAACTAAGGTA
>CM070009.1:49475754-49485754 GCA_036247105.1 Cirrhinus mrigala
CCAGTATAAAAGCGGTCCTCAACCAAGTAAAGATTAGTTCTCTATAGACAACTCGGCTTGATTGTTTCGGCAATAAAGTCTATCTTTTGGCATCAAAACCCAAGACTCAAGAGTAATTCTTCGACGGGGAAAAGGGGAAACCACAACAGTAGCAGTATAATGGGTAAAGGAGCAGGAATCCGTTTTGACAGCCTTAAACATGAAACACTGTAGGATGCTGATCTCCTGAAGCATCAAAATGGTGTAGCTGTTAATTTTAAACTGAAACAATGTTATTTAAACAATTACACCTTATGGTGTCATTAATGTGGCAATATTTGTTTTTTAATTAATTATTTTGAATTCAAAGCACCACAAAACCACTCGTCCCCACAGCAACGTACAGAGGGAAAGTGCTTTAGTAAACGTTTTCTGCCATTTAAAATACAATAATGTATTCATAACTATCAAATATATGCTGTAAATGGCATTTAAATAGTGGGCCCCTGGAATTGTGTCATGACACAAAAATCATGACATTAACCAAAGACATTTTAATGCTCTTTAATGTCACATGTGGGAAAAAAAAAAAAAAAAATTATATAAATATATATATATGTTTTTTTTTATATATATTAAAAAAAAACATACAGAGACATACAGAATATTTTATAAGAAATATAATTTGAACAGACACTGAAATAATTCTCAGATTACTGTCTACATGACAACTTTTTTCTTCAAGAAACAGCTAATATACATGACATTCCCTCCATTACATTTCACATTGGATGTTTTTTCGTTTAAATAACTGTCTCTTTTTAGTTTTCTGTTTGTTTGTTTGTTTGTTTGTTTTTCTGATTAGTTGTGTACATTAGGGTGGTATGTTACATCTAATGTTGTTAAATTAACTTTGCATTATTCTGCAACCTTTAACGTCAAACGAGCCATTTTGGCCCCTTTCACACCAAATAAAATTCACGTTGAGCCACAAAATATTTCGCCAAATAAAGATAACACAGCATATAGCTGAAGTTTTATATTCAGTTATGTTACAGGGCATTGTCTGTTAGTGAAGAGGACAGAAATGTCAAATGTAATAATAATAATAATAATAATAATAATAATAATAATAATAATAATAATAATAAAAGTAATTTTAAAAAACAAACAAAGTTTTCTTATCTCTTACTTTGAATTGGCTAAGAAATAAAATACACTGCTGGACAAACCAATCATTTGTCTTCTATAGTATTTTTGTTGTATATTTTACTAATGACAATTTTATGGTTATGATTGTATAATCAGTATAATAATTTATACTAAAACAAACACTTTTTCCATTTCTATCACAGAAGAAGGCAAAAAAATATAATTTATAGCTTCTGTACTGTAATTAATGTCAATTACCATATCATTCATATACTTTAATTATTACCTGGAGAAGACTTGAAAACACACATAAACGATATATTGTCGCAGTCCTTTAATGACTTAATGTTTCATCAGTTGAAGTTTATGTTTGTTATTCAGTTTAGCTACAGCGATAGCGGATGACTTTTGGCATTTAGGGTTTCCTGGCACGCAGGGTTGCCAGGTTTTCACACCAAAACCTGCCCAATTGCTCCTCCAAAGTAGCCCAAAACTAGCCCAATCGCGTTTCGAAGGGGAATCCCCTGTTAAAAATTGCATTCTGGGGGATAAAATACACGTTTTTTTTTTTTTTTTTTTTTTTGTCAGGGTTCCCCAGGTAAATTCGTGTTTCGGGGGCTAAATATGACGTTATTGGGGTCGCTTCAACCCGCGGACATCAAAAACAACCGACTTGGCAACACTGCTGTCACGTCAAAAGTCATGCTGACCCGTCTGCTGCTGATATGATGAGCTCAAGCAGTGATCTGTGTCATTAATGTTTATTTGTTCTTGTTCTTGTTCACAGAGGCGTAAAGTTCATCCCGTGGCTCATTTTCTGTTCATCTGATGGCAGCGTAAGTCACTGTATCATTATGATCCTGAAAGAACAGCACAGATTTTCTCCATCAATGCCATTATTATTAGCGCATGAGCTTCATTTGTCTGAGATTGAGATTCAGAACTATATTTCAGCAGCATATAGATGAGAGAAACTGCTGTGATGAAGAATAAGGGAATGTGTTGCTACTCACATTGAGTGATTTTACTGGATTTATACAGGAAGAAGAGACTTCAGAATAAGTCACTTCATCTGTCTGCTCCTAAACATACATGCAAACGTGCAGCAAACAACGTTTCAAAGACAGATCAGAATTATATCTCATTGTAATATGTACAATAATACAACAGCTTTCAGTAAATCACATTCTAGAACAGACAGTGAACTGAATGTTGAATGTTTAGTTGACTCACATTGTCTCTAGCAGCAGCAGGAATGGACATGTTGATTGTTTCATACGTCCCTTCATCTTCATTCTCACCTTTGACCTTCAGACAACAAACAGTTAAAACTTCAAAAATAACACTTTATTGAGCTTTAAAGAGTTTTAAAGGCATTACTGAACTCACCGCTGATTCATCAGTCCCCCTTTTATTATCTGAGGAAAATAAATAAATAAAATAATGTGCATCATATAATATGAGTATTTATGATAAAACATGTATGCAAAACATTGGATGCTAACAATGCTAATGACATTCAGATTACAAGACCATTCAAATGAATGATAGAAACGATTGTTCTTTGACTTAAACACTTTTTGAGATTGACATTACAGGAATAAACTTCTGTTTGAGAATCTCATTGTCACATAATTCACATTATATGATACACACAATCTAAACTTGATGTGCTTGTTTGCTCTTCATTAAAGTGAGATCTAAACTGTTTTTAATTTTTACAAAGGAGGAAATCTGAAACTCACCAGCTCTTTTTCTGCAGATCAGCCAGAGAACAACAAGAAGGAAAACAGCAAATGCAGCGACAGAAACAGAAATCACTGTCACTAAAGAAGAGACAGTCACAGTCAGGAATTGATGACTATTAGAGTCAAAATTTAAGCATCACCGTTAACATCATCATGATTTAATCAGCACCTTGATCTGTAGTTCCTGGTGATTTTGATGCTGAGGGATTCTGAGACTTTGTGATGTGGACTGGAGTCACTGCTGTCGTTGAATCAACATGAATGTTAGTTTAATCATACTGAATTTTACAATCATATTTTATTTAGTTAACAAACAAGATAACTCCAGCATTATGCACTGCAAAGCACTGATATTAGAAAGACAGTGATGATGTACCTTTATTTTCTGGTGATTTTGTAGTCGAGGGATCCTGAGAATTTGTGATGTGGACTGGAGTCACTGCTTTGATTGTTTTATCTTGAGCTGTAAAGGATGAATGTTAGTTCAGATGAATCACTGTAGAAACTGACATTCATATTTTATTAAGTTAACAAACCAGATAACTCTAGCATTATGCACTGCAAATCACTGATGTGAGAAAAACACTGATGATGTACCTTTATTTTCTTTTGATTTTGATGTTGATGAATCCTGAGAGTTTGTGATGTGGACTGGAGTCACTGCTGTCATTGTTTTATCTTGAGCTGTAAAACATGGATTAGTTCAGATGCATCATGAGAACAGGGATTTTCAAAGCGTCAGATAAATAATTTGCTATGCCGTATTTTCAGGGCTACAAGTCACATTTTATCATCTGAAATGATCTGAAACTGCAATGATTTATATCCAAAGTAACTCATATAATGCACAACCGTTTTATTTGACGGCAACATGGCAGAGGAGGCGCTCACAGTGTCTGTTTTTGGATACCCTGAATTATATAACCTTTCTTCAAACTAGTGTTGTTTTTGGCAGCCTGTTTAATTTTAGTTTTAGTCTAGTCTTTGTAGCTGTCATTTTAGTTTTTATTAGTTTTAGTCACGTTCATACTCTTGTTAGTCTAGTCAAGTTTTGGTCAACTAAACGTTTTAGTCTTATTTTAGTCATAATTATCCATGAATATTTTCATCTAGTTTTAGTCGACGAAAACTGATGACATTTTAGTCTAGTTTTAGTCGACAAAAACTGATGACATTTAGTCTTAGCCAATGAAAATTGTATTTTAGTCTCTTTAGTAATTAGTAATGTAATTCTATTTAACCCAGTCAATATAATGTAAGCACCTAGTAGTATAGTAAAGATACAAATGTGCGCACGTGATTGGTGTGTGTGAAACGGTGAACACACAACGTTACCTGGAGTCTGCCATTGGACCGGCAAAGCAATTTCCCTTAAGCATTGGCTCTGATCTGTCATATAGCCAGTGGCGGTTCTAGACAAATTTTACTAGGGGGGCCAAGAAGGGGCCAGTGTTTAACCAGAGGGGCACATTAAAAAATGACAACAAATGATATTTAAAGATTTAAACTTTATTTTACTTTAAAATCATACAAACATTTATTATGTACAAGAGTGAGTGCAGGTGCAAAAGAGGTAGGGCCATAAAAAAATGATAAATACAGTACAGTGTACAAATACAGTGTTAGTTAGTTGTTGCTGCGCTCCCATTAACCGAGCAGCGCCAGTGTTTCGGTGCGCCGCTCTAATTTACCCGTGTAGAACGATGCGTCGCATTAGTTCCGCTTTTGGCGCTCGTGTGTAAAATCTTAATAAATTCATAATTGTTTTATTTGGTCAGCACGGGGGGGCCACAGGGGTGGCCAGGGACATGTCTACAGAGGCACGGGCCTCCCTAGGCCTCCATGTAGAACCGCCACTGCATATAGCCTATTAGGGCTTAAACGGATCGCAGTCGATCCATGATACGTACGGACCAGGTCAAAACTCCACCGTTCGGCATGCGATTTCGCAGGTTAATTTGCTAATTTACACGTTCAAGCTATTTAAAACCACAAGAAGAAGAAACGAAACAGAACTCGATTCGTTACTTGCGCGCTGTTCTTGCATACACCCGAAGCGCGCACAAACACAGAGACGTGTTTCAGACAGAGCGGCATACCGAGTTGATTCCTCTTTCACCTCTCCCTGCCTTTAAGATGCATACGCATGGGGGTTTGCGGTTACGTCGCAATATTGGAAGTATTTCTGTTTTAAACCATGAAGGCGAGACAATGGATATCAAACTTTGCGCAATAGTTATGCCGGTGAACGTCTTAACTTCAGTTTTAACTTTACAATTCACTATCAACACACTTTCATAGAAAGTGAAAGTAAAAAATAACTGACAGAGTTTTCTAACGCTGCAATACGGCGCATATTCTCTCAGACACGAATCTACTTCAACATGTGCTGATAACGGTATATAACTGTCTAATAGTCTTAATAATTGTAATTTCAGGCCTATAATCTCCCAGGTCCGCGAGTGGGGCTTGAGGAAGTGACGTCGCCTGCGTCTGCGCAGTGCGACCTGATGCAGCCCACTTCAGAAATACAGCAAAATAATAATAATAACGCGACTAAACAAAACGAAATAATGTTATAACATTTCGTTTCGTCACGTTTTGGTCAACGAAAATGAAGAGACATTTTAGCATAGTTTTTATTTTGTAAACCACATTTAGTCTCGTTTTTATTCGTCAACAATATTGCATTATACATTTAATTATAGTCATCGTCACACGACCAGCATTGACGTTGCGTCTCGTCTTGTTTTCGTCACGTGATAAAGGTTCGTTGGCGACGATATTTAGTCATAATTTTCGTTGACGAAAGCAACACTACTTCAAACAATTATCACAACTTGTTCCTTATAAAATATCCCAGAAATATCTCTGTCACTGGATATTGTCATTATTGCAGCACGTCTCAAAAGTGTGTCTCGAGACCCTACGCTGCGTTTTTTTTTTTTTTTTTTTTTTAAACCATTCCTGAGCGTTGTGTCTCACGTTTTTAGGCGCAAAGACGCTTTCTGTGTAAATGGCCCCTAATAAGTGTTTGCCAGCAAATATTCTCATAGCTATGTGGAAAATATCTGTCAACACTGATTTTGAAACTTGTGAATTCATTAGAATCATTATAGGACAGAATCACGATTCATATATGAATAGGTTTTTTCCGTGCACCGCTAGTTTTGACGACATGGCAACAACTCTTCCTCTTCCTGCCCCGCCCCCTTTGTTGCATGTTACCGGGGGTTTATGTAAATATCTGGGTTTATGATGTCACCAACCAGGAAAGTAGCTTGTTGTAGTCTTTACGAGCCGTTTTTGTAGGCAATAAACTGCCATAAATTTAAGAGAGAATATCTCAGTTTGCATTAACCTTTCAGCCTTGCAACTTTGCAGATATTGTTTATGCTTAAACAGCAACCTTACACACTAACTAAAAATAAAAAAGTGAAATCACAATCAACCACCCCTTTAAAGAGAAGTGATTTGGTTACTCAGTTTAATTTGTCTGTTGTTTCCAAAAACATTTTACATAGATGTGTTGCTGCTTTAAGGACATCAGGAAACAAGAGAAGTACGAAGCTCTCTTTACATAATAAAAAATAGTTTAGAAACCCAAAGTTCCACCGCAACTAACGATTTATTCATGAACACAATTTATCCATGAGCAGTTTCAGGTCCGCTTACTTTAAAGCTAACCTTTAAGTTAGTTTGACGTTTCACATTCGGTTTCATGCCAATTAAACTCTTTGTGCCTGTTATGTTCTGAGCCCAAACTAACTCAGACATAAATATATGCCCTTTACGTTGCACAAGGCTTAATTTCAAGAATAAATAAAATAAAATAAAATAAAAATATAACCATTTGAATAATAATAATAATAATTTTAAAAAAATAACTACATGACATTATTCATTAAAATTCTAATTCATTAAAATGACAACAGCATTTGATCTAAAGGTATCAAGATATTATTCCCTGTAATGCACAAGGCTTGAGTTTTTTTTTTTTTTTTTTTTTTTTTTTTTTTGTTAATTTTGCCTTTATTAATTTTATATATGTACTGAAACCATATTTTTGATATGTTTAATATACTGTACTTGAATTCATTAAACTCTGCCACTGTTTAGGATAAAGGTATCAAATCAAATGTAAATATATTAAAAATAATATTATTCCCTATAATACACAAGGCTTGTTTTTCAGATTATTAACGTGATTTTTATCCAGTACTGAACCCATTTAAATCCATTAAACCTGAACACCATTTGATCTAAAGATATCAAACCAACTGTAAATTACTCTGAATGTTATTCTGCATAATGCACAAACTTATTTTTCTGATTATTAAGCTGTTTTTTTTTTTGTTTTGTTTTGTTTTTTTAATATACAGTACTGAACCATTAATCTTGAACACAACTTCAACTAAATGAATCAAACCAACTGTAAATTAAATGTAGAGATATATCATATACAGATATATTATTTAGCAGTTGGTTAAATATCCTTAGCGGAAACTGTGTTGTCGTTTAATGGATTTATATTGGTTCAGTACAATAGATGAAAAAGAGCAAAATAATAATATAAAAACAGGCCTTGTGTATCGTAAGAAATATAATTTAGAGAATTTTAGAAATACAATGAACTTTATTGTCGACAGGGAAATTGTTTTGCTGACAAGATCTTCTAGCGCAGAAAAATGTAAAAAGTACCAACATATTGTAAGTATAAATAAAATAAAATAATAAAAAGATATATAACACAAAACTAAAACCACAGTATGGAGGGTAAATATTGACGGTATACAAAAGGCATGATTACAAATATACTAATGTGGATTAGAAGATGCAAAATCTTCTAAAGGCCATCTGAAATTTTCTTTTAAAATTAACATTAGTTTATCTCGTATATCTTGACAAAGGCTTCTTGCCAAAACGTTGGTTAATTAAAGTAGTTTATTTGTGAGTGAGTGTGTGGTTGCATGTCCTGTCCACACAAATGTACCTTTTGTAACATATCAGTTAAAGATATTGAACATTTATTTTTCTATTGCCCTTTTCTCTATTTTATTTTGGGTTGACTTTAAAATAGACAAAACAAAAAAAAAAAAAAAAAACAAAGCCATTAATTCAGAAGCTCATATTTTACTTTGTTTTAAAAACCCATATTTTTCTGCTAAACAAAATTATATTATTAATCTGTTAATTATCTTAGCAACGTTTTATATTCATAAGTGAAAGAACAAACAAAACAACAACAACAACAACTAGGTACTAATTTGTACTGGTTAAGGTAAACACCATATGTATTTTTGCACCTTAGTTAGCACTCCAGTGACAGCGTACCTTTTTTTTTATTATTATATTATACGTTTATATTAAGCTCTTTCATTTTAATGGCAAGAAAAATAAAATACTGATTGCCATTAATGTGGAAGTACTGAATCTAAACATGGACGCGTGATACAGATGCTCATTTTAGAAGAACATTTCAGACGGCACTTAAGAGCTTTCCCATTTCAACTCTTCATATGCTTTTAATATAGAAAAATACTAATGGCATAATCTGATAAATTAGCCCTGTGTATCATAAGGAAAAATATTTTCCATAATTTACAGGTTGGTTTGATATCTTTATCTGAAATGGTAGCAGAGTTTAATGAATTTAAGTAGGTACAGTACATTAAACATATCAAAAATATGGTTTCAGTTCCATATATAAAAATAAGAAAGACCTAATCAGAAAAGAAAAAAGCCTTGTGATTTATAGGGAATAATAATCTGATATTTTAGTTAAATTGATAGTTTTAGATCAAATTGTGTTGTCATTTAATGGATTGATATCACTGCATACATTAAAAGTTGTGTAAATTTATTACAAAACACATAAAAGGCTAATTCCAAAAACAGAGCCTTGTGCAATAACAGGGATGTTTTTTTAGTTTTGGTTTTATAGTATAGTGTCATGTAGTTAAATTGTCTCTTTCGCTTTATTTACCAATATTGTACATTATTTCTGAATGTAATAATAAAATGCGATTTATACACATGTAACTTTTCTCTGTGTGTGTTTCTCTCAACAATACAAGTTTGACCTTTTTTGACTTATTTTCTGAAAAATACAGCACATTGCAAATAAATAAAGTTTGCACAAAAAAAAAAAGATTAAAAAAAAAAGAAAAAAAAACATCAAGTTTAGCTTGAATAGTTATATTCTAAGTCCTGCTGTAGAATATTTTACTTTGATAATCACATTAAATAAAAAAACTTTTTGCTGTCAAGTTTCATTTTCTTTATTATTTACAGCAGCACTTTTTGGACTGTTACACTTGAGTTTCTCTTCTGTCAGACTGAAAGAAGCTTTTGTACCTCAGTTTGTGATGCTTCAGTTATAGTAATAGTCATTAGTGTTACTGAGATTATAAAGGTCTAAAACTGATTGATGAGATTGTTTTCTCACCTGAACTCTTGACAGTATATGTGACTGAGGTCTTGACTTGATTTCTGTGAGTAACTTCACATCTCCACTCTCTGTTGTCATCTTCATTCAGGAGTGTTGTAGTCAGAGTGATGATACAGTATCCTGGAGCTGATATCTGATATCTGGAGTCTGATATTGTCAGTTTAACACCAGCCTGATTCACCCAGAACAGCTGAATTCCCTCAGAACGGATCCAATCATCACAAGAGACTCCAGAATATGAATACAACTGACAGGAGAGAGTCACAGAGCTGCCTGCACTGATCTCAGTCTGTGAAGATGATGAAGAGACTGAAACACAAAATAACACACAAATCACACACTCTTCAATCATCATAAGAGTTTAAAAGAAGGATTTTCACTTTTTAAACTGACCACATAATTGTGAAATTACCATGAAGAACATGCAGATAAACACGTGCATCAGTTCCTTGTTTTTGTCCATTCACTGTCCATTGTTGGCAGGTGTAAAGTCCATAATCTTCTTTTCTGACGTTCTTGATGTTCAGAGAGCAGTCAGACCCCAGACTCAGTCTCTCATGTCTTGCTGTGTCGTTCTTCGTTTTCCCATAGGCAATCAGTTCAACTGCTACTGAATGACTGTTATAGTTCCATGTAGTTGATTTGCAGTCATGAAGATCATTATTACAGG